>JABUQX010098945.1:0-5000 GCA_015478945.1 Trachelipus rathkii
AAGGTTGAATAAAAAACTCTGTCTCTGGAGGTCTGGGGCATTTGGTGAAGGCAGGCAAAAGAAATCCATCGGAAAAGATCGCAATGGAAAGATTCCAACCAGGTAAGAAATGCAATTTTGTATTTTCATTTTCATTTGTTGATCTAAACTTGAGATCTAGTTATTAAAATTTAATTTCAAACCTATTGGTTCATATATATATACATAGTTTAGTTTTCTCAAGGCCCTCTTTGGTTGTATTTTGTTATGAAAAAGCTGCAATTACTATTAAAATAAACGGGCACAATATCACTATATAATTTAATTTATGACATTTATGAAATTACTGTCTGCTTTGAACCTAATGAGTTTATTGTGTATCATTTGCAGCTTGGCAGGCAAAGGAAGTGGCAAATTTGGGATTCTTTTGGCTATCCATGATTAATTAATAAGTAATAATATATTTTGTTAAATATATATGATGATTTTAAGTCCCAAATTAATTATGTAAAATAAATGTAACTTTACTATGTACAAATTTCATTTGATGTTTTTCACTAAATTTTCTAAATTCATTTTTTATTGAATATGATCTGTTCAAATATTCAAAATAGTACGAGATATTAAATCACTATTAATATACAAGAAGTAATATTTTTCTTTATTTTGAAATTGGCTAAATGGTAGAATAATTATTTATCCCATATATAGTATATATATATATAATATATCTCAGAGTGGGATTTAAGTTAACACCGTTATAACCGGGAATCATATTGTATATTATTGATATACTACTTAAGACGTAGTGTTAATTTTACGATTTGATTTTCCCTTGGTGTGAATAGATGTATTTTTCAAATAATATTCATTGGATGGGGGATGTTGTTATTAATTGGGGTAAATCTAAATTTAAATTAATTTTCATTGTAACCCTACCACCCATCAATTTTTAAGCTTTGATGTAAAATCACTTTTCACCTCAGTCCCCGTAGACCATACCTTACAATTACTTGAAGAATACATAACCAACAATAACATAATTCTCCCTTACCCCTTCCCCCTAATCAAAAAACTAATATTACTCACCCTCAACCACAATTACTTTAGCTTCAATGAAAATTACTTTAAACAAACATCTGGACTATCCATGGGATCACCCCTCTCCCCAATCCTTGCAAATATATACATGGAACTCCTAGAACATAATTATATCTTACCATACACATCCACCCACAACATCACATGGCTGCGTTATGTTGATGACGTTTTCGCAGCCATACCCAAACACATACAATTCAACAACCTTCTCAATCATATAAACAACCTTCATCCCTCCATCACTTTTACCTATGAACTTTCGACAAACGACACACTCCCATTCCTTGATACATTACTAACCTGGCACAAAGCAACTCACATAACATACGCAGTCTACCGCAAACCTTCCTCCAACCCTGCTTACACCCATTGGTATTCCACTCATTCCAACTCAATAAAACAAGCTACCCTCACCGCCCTCTACATTCGTGCACTACGAATCTGCTCCCCCAATCATCTCTCCTCCGAAACCAAATTCCTTTTCTCAACATTCACAAAATTAAATTACCCCCGCCCCCGCCGCATTTTTACTACCAATGCCGTAATTCGTTCCGTGCATATCGTGCTCGCTGGGAACTAAATAGGCGCCGGCGACGATGCCGGGGTCGTTCATCCTTCTATACCCCTCCCAAATAATAAAAACATTAAACAATTTTTTCCCAACACTATACATTTCACCCAAAATAACTCATTTACCTTAAAAAATCGTTTAAAACCCCCTACCCCCAACAACCCCAATACAAACTGCATATATAAAATCCCCTGTCAAAATTGCCCATCCATATACATAGGCGAAACCAATGATTTAATAAGAAGAACCCAACAACATAAAAATGATTTAACCGAAGAGACCGTATTAATTCTGCCCTCACCCACCACAGATCCCAATACAATCATAACATCGACATACAAAACATTTCCATAATAAAAACCGCCAATAACACTCAGAAAAGAAAGATAATAGAATCTATTTACATATACAACACTAACAACTACAACAAACAAAAAGGCGAGTATCCTCTGGATTATTTACAAAATGCAATATTGTTATCCTCTAAATATTTCATCCCTTTAAAAAAAACAAATACACCAACCAACTAAATCCTTAAATTCTTTCACTTATATCTTACCTCAAAACCTTAACAGTCTCTCTCCTAATCTTTAACTTGAAAAATGTTTAAGAAAACTTAAACGAAAGCTAGTTATAATATATGTGCTAAAATAAATGTGAATTCGTTAACTACCCCATCCCATCTTAAATATAAATAATGTACTATTCCCACGTTTAAAGTTTTAATGATAATTTTAATTCATTAAATCTCATACACCCATTCTTTTTATCGTTTTTAATTAATTACATTCAATGTCAAAATTTTTTATTGAAAAAAAAGAGGGAGTTCCCAATCATTGACGGTCGAGTGTGCTTACGCACAACCATTCCCGTACATAATGATGGACACCTCCATTAATTTAAAATTTTTTACGTTGAAGTTATAAATTTGAAATAAACTAATTTAAATTTAGATTTACCCCAATTAATAACAACATCCCCCATCCAATGAATATTATTTGAAAAATACATCTATTCACACCAAGGGAAAATCAAATCGTAAAATTAACACTACGTCTTAAGTAGTATATCAATAATATATATATATATATATATATATATATATATATATATATAATAGATATAATATTTATATTTATATGAACATATGTATATATATATATATATAATATATATATATATATATATATATATATATATATATATATATATATATATATATATATATATATATATATATATATATATATATATATATATATATATATATATTTATATATATATATATTTATATATATATATTTATATTATATATATTTATATATATATATTTATATATATATATTATATATATATATGATATATATATATATATACTATATAATATATATTTATATATATATATATATATATATATATATATATATATAATATATTATATATATATATATATATATATATATAGTATATAATATATATATATATATATATTAGTATATATATATATTTAATTTATATTTATTTTATTTGTATTATATTTAATAGCTTTAAACATAACATAAATTATATATATATATATTTATATTATATATATATTTATATATATATATATTTATAATATATATATATTTATATATATATTGCAATTTCAATATAGATATGCTATATATCCAAGAATATATTTATAAATATATATATATATTTATATATTATATATATATATATATATATATTTATATAACTATATTATATTTATTATATATTATATATATTATTATATATATATATATATATATATATATATATAATATATATATATATATTTATATTTATATATATATAATATTTTATATTTATATTTATACTATATATATTTATATTTAATATATAATATATATATATTATATTATATATATATATATATATATATATTATATATATAATATGATATATATTATATATATATATATATATATATATTATGAAAGTGATTGATTTAGATGTGTATAAAAAATAAATTTTTTATCATAAGACTATCTATCCATAAGTATAAAAGAATTATTGTAGGGTATGTTGAATTATGTGAAGGATGTTAAATCTTTGAGGGGATTGGGATATGAATATGGAATATTAGATCATTATGTTGTTTTATGTAAAATTAAGTTAGTGAGGGCATGAATGGAGAGTAAATAAAAAGAGGAAGAAAGTGGGAAGAATTAGGAGTGAGATGTTAAGTGAACAAGTTATAAGGTAAAGTATGTGAGAGCACTCGAAAAGAAGTCAATTGAATGTGAACAAAATGAAATTGAGTAAAAATGGGCGAAAAGAAAAGTAGCATTTGTTAGTTGTGGAAAGTATATGGGTGTGCTAAAGTAGGAAGTAAGAATGTCAGTAGTGGGTGATGAAAGCGGTTAAAATTAATAGAGAGGGGTGGTTGAAAATGCTAAAAGCCAATGATGAGGATTCGAAAGAAAGGAGCATGGAAATATATAAGGAGGAAAAAGGATGACTAAAAGTTGCATACGTAAGAAAAAAATGAAAATAAATTAACAGTTTGGAAGGAGGATGAATGGGGATTCACAAATGAATAAGAAGCTGTTCCGGAAAGAATTGCAAAAAGTTGATAGATGAGGAAGGGTAATCTTCATTAAATAATAAATAGGGATGGTGTTTTCGTGACTGATGAGATGGACGTGAGAAGAGTGTGGAGGGAGCATTTCGAAAATATGCATAACATTAACACTGATGTAGAGGTGATAGTGAATGTGAATGGGTGTGATGGTGTAAGAAGAAGTAGTTATTTTGGAGATAAGGTAATTAGAAGGGAGGATTTAATTGGTAGAATGAAAAAGTTGAAGAATGGTAAATCAGCAAATATAGATGGAATTAAGGGTGAAACGATCAAGAATGGAGGTGAGATTGTGTTTGACTGTATATGGAAGTTGTGCAACAAAGCGTTTGTGAAGGGTGTGGCTCTGGGGGACTGAAGGAGATCAGTGGTAGTACAGTAGTATTAGGGTATGGGTGATAAGAAGAACTGTAGAAACTATAAGGGAATTAGTTTATTTATTGTTGTGGGGAAGATACATGCTGGTATTTTGTTTGAAAGGGTGTTTCTAGTGACTAAGGAGCTGATTGTTGAAGAACAAAACAAGGTGTATTTAGAAGTGGCAGAGGATATGTAGATCAAATTTTTACATTGAAGTAATTGAGTGAGAAAATGAGAGAGAAAATGAACAAACTGAATTTAAGTTTTATGGATTTGTAACAGGTTTATGACTGACAGAATTAATAGGGAAGCTCTGTGGCAGGTATTAATGTTATATGGTGTTTGTGATATGCTTATGAA
>JABUQX010098945.1:22500-30510 GCA_015478945.1 Trachelipus rathkii
TTGTGTACACAATCTTTGCACTTGCAAAATTTCTAATTACATAACCTTTGACCGAATTACCTGTAAAAGAAAAGATTAGTAAGAGGTTGTCTACCTATGATTTCTTTCTCTCACATTTTTATTATATTTATTTTTCTGCTATTTTCTACTCTGATCGGCCTCCGCTAAATGGTAATAGATCTTTATGTTTCTTAAATTCTCTGCTACCGGCTGACCATTTTTTAAGATATAAACTGTATTATTAGTGAAGCGCAATACCTTATAGGGCCCCTTGTACTTTTGTTCGAGCTTGCCTAAATTATATTGCTTGTTTCTTACAAGGACTAGCTTGGCTTCCTTCAAATTTTTGGGAACGAACACGGATCGGTTCTTCAAAGTGGCTCTCGGTGCCAACGGCTTAGCAAACAACCCCGCTAGCTTATTTAAGTATTTATCATAACACATAGCTTCTCCAGGTCTCTCTGTGTCTACTAATCTTCCCGGTATATTCACGTTTTGGCCAAAGAGCACCTGAGATGCTGTGATACCATTTTCAGTTAGAGGGGACGTTCGTATTGCAAAGAGCGCAAACGGCAGGACTGATACCCAATCGTGATGCTTGAACTCGTCTTCACTTAACATACACCGCAGGCTGGCTAATAAAACTCTATGGCGGTTTTCAAGATTTCCGTTGGCTTGAGGACTTCCCACTGTGGTGCAAATATGTTCTGCACCAATCATCTTACAGACCTCTTCAAACAGATGGGCTTTAAAGCATCCTCCATTGTCACTGAGAATTTTGTCAGGCACTCCAGTGAAAGGGAGGATCTCATACAATAAGACTTTAATGACGCTTTCAGCATTCATCTCCTTTAAAGGGATGGCAAAAAGATAACAACTATACCTATCAATGGCAGTAAACAAGTATTTATACCCCCGGCAGGGGGTCATCTTAAGAATGTCAATTTGCAACATTTCAAACTTATAGGTCACCTCTTTGAACTGGCCATAATTAGGACTAATAGTGCGTGCGCTTTTACTTATTTGACATTCATTACAAGCCCTAACTATCTCCTTAATTCGTGTGTGCATTCTTGCAAATACAAACTCTGCCTTTACTGCAATTTCCGTTCTCTTAACCCCTAAGTGGCCTTGCAAGTGCAACGTCCTTACCACTTCCGGTATACAGGTCTCGGGCAAAATGACACGAGAATACCCCAGTGACACGTCCACATAAAGCTTTAGACTTTCTTTATTAAACCAAAAATTTTGTTCCACCATTTTCAACCCACTTTTTTCTCGGTTATTGATTAATGACTTTATGAAAGTATCTTCTTTCTGTTTTTCGCTTATGTTTTTGTAGTCAATACTCTTTAAGAATCTATCTATGACTAACTTATTTCGTTTATTACATTCTGATATCAAATTCACGGTTAATTCTTCTAATATTTCTCTATTTTCTCTTTTATCATCATTTTCCTTTTCTCTTTCGACTTTTTCCCTTTCGTACCTGGCTAGTAAATTCCGTTCTGCCTCGACACGTGTCTCGGGTAACATCTGCGGTTGGTTAAAGGTCTGCGTGGGTTGTATACTATTTTCTACAACTTTACGGCAACTATTTTTATGGCCTTCCCTTATAGTATTATTTGTAAAATTTAAATGGCCTATGAATGAACCTTTGTCGAGTGTTTCTTCACTCTCTTTTTTGTTTGTTTGTTCGTTCGCTACTTGAAAATTGGAATTATTTTTAATGATATATTCCCTTAACGGATTGTACTTTATACTAATTAATTTGAAAATTACATTATAAGAGCTTAGTAAATTTAATTGACGGACTTGTTTTGCGTTTTGATTTGAAACATCATTGGTTTTGTTATATAAGGTAATTAATTCTTTCAAATGAGTATATATCGTTATTTTCCTCCCACTTAGTAGGTACCCGAACTTGTTAAACATTTTGGTAAGTATTAATAATTGTTTACTTATATCATCATATCTTTTTTCAATAGCCGACTGGGTTGAGGAGAAGAAAGCGTAGGGTCGGCTTGCTGGGTCGTCCCCCAGAATAACGCCTGATAAAGCATTTGACGAGGCATGGATGAATATTTTTATGGGCGTTGAAGTGCCGGGGTAGGCTAATAGGCATGAATTTTTTATAGCGTTTTGAACAGCGCTAAAAGCCTTCTCAGACCTCTCGTTCCACAGTATTCTTTTTCTGGAATAAGATTTTCCTTTTAAATAGTCTGTTAATGGACCCATTAAATCTGCTAGGCAAGGTAGCATTATTCTGTAAAACGAAAGTTTTCCAATTAACCCCCTCATCTCCCTAATAGTATGCGGTTTTTTATAAGTTACTATCTCTGCAATTTTCTCTGGATTCGCTCTAACACCTTCAGCGCTTATTATGAAGCCTAAATATTCTAATTCAGAAACTCCAAATCTGCTCTTTTTTTCATTAACACTGATAGATAAATAATTTAATCTTTTTAAAACAGTCTCAACAAGTCTTTCATGCTCTTCTGCGGTTTCTGTAAAGAGTAAAATGTCGTCAATATATACGTGACAGTTTTTTAAGTCAGACAATAATATATTCACCATTCTTTGAAATGCTGCAGGCGAGTTTATAAAGCCCATTGGCAGAGAGGTGTATAAGAACGTTCCCAGATTACTCGTGATTGCAAAGTACTTCTGGCAATCAGGATGCAATGGCAGGTTATAGAAGCCATTTGTCAAGTCTACCTTGCTGAAATACCGAGCACCTTTGAGTGCGAAAATAGCATCGTATATATTTGGAAGACCGAAGATATCTACCTCCGTCCTTTTATTAAGCTCTCTAAAATCTGTCACCAATCTAACTCTCCCCCCCCCCTTTATCTAAAACACTAAACGGTGCTGACCAAGTGGCATTTGCTCTTTTCAACACACCTGCCGCGACTAATTGATTTAATTCCTTCTTTGTGGCATCGTAGAGTTTGTGTGGAATCCTACGGCCAGGTAACCTTATTGGCGGACCCTTTATGGTCGGCTTGTATGGGTACGCACAGGCCAACTCCCTCAATATCCCTTCTGGTATATCTCCCACTTTTTTCCCTCCCCCCAATTCTGTCTCCAGTTCACCTCCTTCTCTCGTATCCCTCATTTCTTGTCCCCCATACTTAGAAAATATTTCATCCCATTTTTTTCGTTGTTTTAATTTTAAATGAACATTCTCATCTAAATACGGGTTTAAAAATAATGTTTTATACTTATACAAAATATCATTAAGAGGAAAGAGTGGGCTAAAAGGCAAAGAGGTGAGAGTTTTAGGGGGAGATTCATGCGAAAGATCATGGGAGAGTGCGTTTATTTTTAAAGAGGATATAGAATGATCGGGCCTTAATAATACGGTATGATTAATACTGGGATCAATTAATACATCGTTCTTAAAATCTATCCCAAACCCAAAATGTTTCAAAAAAGTGATACCTAATATGTTTAGTTTTACATCTGCTATATAAAATTTGTGTTTATATATTTTATTCAACCCAATATCTAAATCTATATCAATATAATCATAAACATTTATTTTGGTGCCGTTGGCGGCTAAAATGTGGCCCATTGGTCGTTTCGACCTATGAATGGGGCTAGCCCTAATCAGGTCGATTTCCGAGCCTGAATCTAGTATGTAAAAATTATTATCAATTCTATTCAATACTTTATATAGTTTAGAGCCAGCTACATCACTTTTAGAGAGAGGGGTGTTATGTGTTTTTTCTTGTACGGCCGAGATAATTGGTTCTCTGCACAAATTAGAATTTAAACAGGTATCACCCGTCTCTCCCAAAGCTTCGCATTCTGCACTCAATGATAATACCTTCCGATCATTCTCATATCCATTACTCAAAGAACTATTAAAAAATATATACCCGACATGCATATTAGAATTATAATTACATAATACCGGATTATTAATCTCACTCATATTTTTATTGTTTAATATATGAGCTATGGCAATTTTGTCCTTTTTTATTTCATTTTCAATTTCAATTTCGTTTATATGACAAGCGCTTTCGGTTTTTCCGAACTCATCAGCGTTAACAATAGAAACATTTTTATTATTTATTTTACATGGAATTTCATTATTATATAACATTTCATTTTTATTATTAACATAATTAAAGTTCACATCATTCTTATTATTATTATTATTATTATTATTATTATTATTATTATTATTATTATTATTATTATTATTATTATTATTATTATTATTATTATTATTATTATTATTATTATTATTATTATTATTATTATTATTATTATTATTATTATTATTATTATTATTATTAGTTTTAATATTGCCATAGCTTGTTTCAGCATTAAATTTGAAAATCTTTACATAATTATTAAAAGATACTGTTTTACCTCGATCTATTTTCTTGTCGCTGCGGTCATCTTGATGAGAGGATGACCTCGATATTAGTTTCCCGGAGTGGTGGAGTGATGGGGGTTGGCAGCAGCCCCCCCTTCGTGAGGGTATACTAGAGTATAAAGAGGACATTCCTCACTTTCACATTTGTATGCTTTTAACCAATGCTTCTTATGATAGAAACAGACATTATTATAGGCATCATTATTCTGTTGGGAGGCATAGTTCTCATACCTTCGCCGAGGTTGGCTTCTGCCCCTCCTTGAGTGTGGCTGCCAGCTGTCTGAAGATGGCTGCCAGCCAGTAGAAGGTGGCTGTCTCTGCGCCAGCTGGCTTAGCGACTCGGCCACGCTCTTGGCTGTATCCAATATGTTTTGTAATTGAGTCAGGATCTTCTGTTGAGTCTCCGACTCTTCCTTTCTTGAGTCGCGATCATGTGAGTAACTTCGCGAGCGGTTATAATGGTTCGAATTGGTTTCTTCTGAAAGCTGATTCACATTTCCCCAGTATGGGGGATCTCTCCCGTATTGGGGCATCGGTTGGAAATTTTTATGTACAAAGTTCTTGAAAAGATCGTCGGCTACCACCACAAGTTTATTGATGTCATTATCTTGAGCTAAGGAATATAGACTCATCTGAACCTGTGTGGGCATCTCGTTTAAAAACAATTCTTGAGCGAATTTTGGGTTGTTTTCTACGAGTAAGTCAAAGTTCTTCCGTCCCAACACTTCTTTCACACGGTTGAGATAATGACTTGGCAATTCTGTCTTTTCCATCCCCTTTTTGAAGACATCCCTCACCCGCTGTTTCAATGCCGGTAAGTATGTCTCTTCGATGCGATTCATTAATTCTTCGTACGCATTGTCTCGTAATGGGAACTGTAATGTAGACACAAGACTGTTGGGGAGTATTGAGGCTAAAAGTCGGACTTTCTCAGAACCCTCATTTATTCCGTTAAGTTTGAATACCGCGTTGGTCGCAGACAACCAACTAACGATATCATAGCCATCGAAGGCGGGAAGTTGGTGGGATGAAAGAGAACTTTTATTTCTACGCGCCTTTCCCCATGAACGTCTTCTTATATGTACGGGCGACTTATGTCTGTTTCTTTGAGGTGTACATTCACGTTCACTTTCTGAACTCGTAGAAGATTCTTCAACCAAAGAAGGAGTCGGTGATTTTTGCGGCGAGGGAGTCTTCCTTGTTAACTGGCCTTTGGGGGAAGTGGGTTTTCCTCTCCCCACCTTAAGACGCGGGGCAGTTTTCTTATTCGCCCCCATATCTGTTTTTCTGAACAAAGAAGTACTTGTTTTTTTTTTTTTTTTTTTTCAAAGTTTTAGTACTAAAAGGCTCGGTTGAGTTTGTTGTCAGAGAGCAAAAAGTTCGTTATTTGAAGCGTTTCAAATTTCTTTTTTCTTCTTTTTTTTTTTTTTTTTTTTTTTTTTTTTTTTTTTTTTTTTATTTTTTTTTTTTTTATTTTTTTATTATCAGATATCACTTTCCACAGTTATTAATGAATAGCACGATTACACAGTTAATTTTTGATAACACTTTCACAAAATTTCACAGTATATTCAATTACTTTTTTTTTCACACCGTCGTTCACTGTTCAGAAGGGGATTTTTAATTATAATAATTAATAATAATGATGTAAGGTCACTATGGGCTGTCGCCAGATTTGATCTGAGGTTATTACTCAGACCAATTAAATAAGTAATTAATAATTGGATGATGGAGTGAAAAGGTTTTTTCTGCTTTTGAAGTTTATTAATTGTGCACGTGAAATAATAATATGACAGATGATATAATCAATTTTGTAATCACAATGGGCAGAAAGTACTTAATTATGGAATAGACAAAGTTAATTTGATATAATAATAATGACACGGCAAACTGCCGGCTTTGTTGGCCCTATGCTACCTGACTAATACGTCTGCCTCTCTCGGCGTCTAAAATCACAATCCTCTCTTCGGCTGGGGCCACTTAGGGCGGCTTCCACAAGCTCTCCCCAAACCGTTACAAGTTTTAAACTTTAACCCTAAAATGTTGGCATTGTTAGGCATTCGTATGCCTCCAGTAATTTTCCACTTGTATTTCAAGGAGTTTGAGAGCTTCATTCCCCCACTTAAGTGGGGGGATATTGCACTTACATGCCCCGCTCCCTCTCTCCTCAATATGCATCTGGTAAAAGCGTTTTTACCTGATCATATATATATATATATATATATATATATATATATATATATATATATATATCAGAAATATATAGATATATATATATATAATATATATATATATATATATATATATATATATATATATATATATATATATAATATATATATATATATATATATATATATATATATATATATATATATATATATATATATATATATATATAAAGCTCTCACAGTATATATATTATATATTATAGTATATATATTATATATACTATCGTCCTTGAAAGCCAAAAAGGTAAGAAGCGACAATATCTTAACAATTATTTATCACAAGAAAGAACCATGTAATGGAAAACACAAATAGTGTCAAAATTGAGAGTCGTCTAGCAATACTCTAATGAGGCATTAATACCTACTTTATACGAACTAGCGTGCAATATTCGGTTATCATCACACTGAGAGATCACAATGTCATAGTTTCGCTTTGAACGATATCTATTTTCATAGCTATTTATAACGCATGAGCCATATTTATGCATCTTAAATACGGGGACGCGAGCGTGCGAGCGCGCGACAGAGTGGAATGTTTTTAGACCTTAACATAAGTTTCCTAAATCAATAGTAGTCAACATAAAGATGTCCTATAAGTTGATTTACATCATATCTAGCAAAGTTTAGTGGTCACAACAGAAGCTAAGCATATATATATACAATAAATAGCTAGGCATTATATCCAACTATATGAGTATTTTTGAAAGTACTTATAGTATGAAAATGAAGAGGAACTTAATAAATAGTGTAAATGTCTAATGTATTATGATGAAATATATTCAAGATATAATAAACAATCTTTCTCTAATACATATCAAGAATAAAATAAAATCTAATTTTACTTACGTCTCTTCGAACATATAGCGCTATGATGCAAAGTAGTGTTCATAATGTATATATAGTTATGAACGTTAAATCAATGTCATAATTGTCCCATATACTTGGAAAAGGAAGTTATAAGTTATAAATAAGGAAGTCCCGTATTGGTAATAGGCATATATTATCTGGTTCATTACTTTGGTAATCAAAATAAAAACAAAACTATTTTCAAGACGTACTTTAAAAAATGATTAATAATAGGAAAGCGAAGTTAATTTTAAATTTAATGTGACAAGGAAAGATACAGAGATAAAAACATGAAACTTCCAGGAAAGGTAATAAAAAGGAAACGGTATTATTATGACTAATCTTTGAAAAGCTATAATGAGGACACAAGATATACGCAAAAAATGTGTAAGTATTCAGTATATTGATATATAATTAATTATCACAGAGCAGTTCTAATAAGTTGATTAGTGTGCACTATAAGAATACTAATTTTCCTTAGAATTCAAAAAGTAAATAGGTAAATGAGAATGTCACCCTCATAAAAGAGAAATCAAAGTTTAT
>JABUQX010098946.1:0-7500 GCA_015478945.1 Trachelipus rathkii
CGATCTACCTTAGATCGCATACCATTCTACGACACGCAGTGAACATAATACGTTAGGTTGGAGCAATATTTATGTCTATATATACACTATACTAATCAGTATAATATATTAATAGATTAATAAGGATGAACTTGGGAATGTTCATGTAAGTAAATGTTAGTATAGTCTAAGAAGAGGTATGTGTATGAGTGAATATATATATATAGTAGTGTAATTATATTGATCATATATGATTGTCTATATATGAGTAAAGAATGAGATGTGGTAAATATGATACCGCATTAACAGAAGTTGAACCGAATATATTAATCACCATTATCTAGGACATAATATTGTGAATTGTAATTCATTAACATACCTATTAAAGCAAAATTTATATAATATAATTATATAATATAATATATATATATACTATATATATATTATAATATATTAATTATATAATATATATATATATATTATATATTACTATATTATATATATCGTTATAATTAAATATTAATATATATATATATCGTATATATATATTAATATTAAAATTTAATATAATTATATATATATTATTATATAATATATAATATTAATTATATATATATATATAATAATAATATAATATATATATATATATAATAATATATATTAATAGTATATTTAAATTATAAATATAAAAATATTTATCAATATATATAATTATATATATTATTAATTTATATGTATAATATTAATAATATCTATATATGATATTATATATATATATTATTATGGTGCTGCTCTGAATATATATTAATATATTTAATTATTATTAATTATAAATAATTTATTAATTATATTTAAATTATTAAATAATTTATCTTTATTTTACTTATGAATTGTTTGTATGTCTTATAAATTAAATTTAATTATATTTATATTTAGATTATTTGATGATATTTACATTTTACTACTTAGCCCACAAAATCCTTAATATTTGTATTCGTAATTATATTCGGTTACTAAAATTATGGAGAATGATATCGTATATATGTACAATTGACTAGATGAACGATGACGACTGATACGATTAGTATAGATAAAAAAAATTGATCAGAGATTTTTGCCCGAATGTAATACGATGACGAGTATTATAATCGTTAATATAGCTCAATCACCCTTGTATAATATATATATATAGTATTATATCCTATAGTGAATATATATCATCAAACATAAGAATCATTTTAAATATAATATATATACTAATATATATATTATAATATATTATATATATTAATTACATATAATATATATATATTTAACTATTAAAATTTAAGTATATCTATAAATAGGTTTGCATAATATTAAGTAGTAAGTAAGATAGCAGGGGGTTTTTTATGATAGATAGGGGCATTAGGATGATGCCTAAAACTAACTCATTCTGGTCACAGGGGATGATAATACCCTTACTTAGCTATGAACGATATATGACCATATAAGTGAGGATCCGGTACCGAGTCCCGTTAGAAGCTTACTTAGTGGTGGATTTATTCATGGAGCTAGCGAACGAACAGATTATCTTCAATATAAATTTATAAATGGAAATATCTTTAAATATAAATTCGTTACCTTAAAGGCTGGAGTCTTTCTATCTTTTCGAAATCTTGTGTCATATTCTTCTATATCTCACTACTTAATATCACTATTTCCGATATCATTGCTAACGCACCTTAACTCATATCATACATAAAGTCTACTTTTAGTGGATAATAATAAAAAGGCATGATCATATATTAATAGTACATATTATATTAATAGAGATATACTATATTATAATATGCCCGGATGATATTGAGTATTTTTGTGGTGTAGATATTGATTTGAACGAGAGTTTGCATAGAGAGTAATAATTAGTTAAGATAATAGGAGAATTTATGTCAAAGGTGTGTCCAAAGGAGAAGGTTTGGGATAGTAATACCCGTAGTAAGAGTAAGTAGTTTTAATGGTTGTGAGTGAATAAGGAAGTACTTGGAGTGTAGTTATGTTAGAATTGGATTTATAAGTACCGTATCATATACTGAAGTAATATACAATAGAGTTTATTGAGACGTTTTTATAACATATTTAAAGAATATATTACTATATAGTATTGTTATTGGATGAGGAGAGGTACATTGGATGCAAAAGGAGCACAGACATGTACTGACCAGTTAGAGAGATTCTTACCTACCGGGATGTTTTAACTCGTGTTTGCCGCCTGTGCTCTCGTATAGCGCGTATTGAAATTCTGTCACTACAATGTTCTCTGAGTGAGCACTCTCAGGCAACATAGTTAATAACTCATTCCTATTTTATTCATTATCAGCATAGCATTGATTAAACGTTACCATCAACCTCCATTCTAGATAACACCTTAAGACGTACATTATATTCCCTTATCTACTCATATTCTCTCCCTCGTGCGGGGGAGAAAGAATTTCCGCCGATCAGACATGAGTATTGATACTGCGTGTCACTAGAAGTACGGATGACCAGAGGGCGATAGGTCAGTGTTGGGCGGTTTGTTGACTTGCCTACTATTGAGTCTTGGATTTCTGTTGGTTGTCAGGAATGCTAATGGAATGCAGCTCAGGAGAAGGTTGTCGATACGGAGCCCAGATAAACGACCTTCGACACTTGGGGAGACGAGATTGTAATGAATCCCGTGTAGGCGGTGAACAATGGAATTGATCAGGGAGGAGGTATATTGCTCTGAGGCACTCGAGCATAGAGGAGTAGAGGTTGAATTGGATGGATTTAATTTAAGTACCCAGGGAGTTATTTGTATTTCCAGCTCAGACTGGTGACTGAGTGGAGTAACACAAGATGAATCAGAAAAGGTGAAAGTTAACGAGTGGGTGATCGTGAATATAGTGATGCTTGCGCGTCTGTGGTGTGGAAGAGATGAGAGAGGAAGCAAGAGTGGCTAGTTTTGCATATTTTTGGAGGAAGGTGAGAGCGCTGTGCGCTGAGAGATGACGGCTGATTGTTAAGAGCTTGATTTGTGTGAGTCCTAGAATATCCTAGATGGTTTAACATTTATAGTTTGAAAAGGTCAAACGGTATGTGTGGCTCGGACTAAGTCAACTTGGGTCGCACTCCTGATAGGGAAACGTGGTCGAGAAACGAGGAGTACATTTTTTGGAATAATCTGAATGATGTTCTGTGGCGCGGGTGAGTTAGGTGGAGCGTTCACGATTGCTAGTTTTGGGGGGGAGCTGTAATGGTTGATAGGGTTCGATCTTCGTATAAAAAAAGGCGATGGGATAAGAGACACTTGTCGTGTTTTCGTTCTGAGGGTGGCGGAGACAATGGTATACTGGTAGGATAGGTTTACATTCGTATTATCTGTGAACAGAGTAAGATATGGATATTAATGGTGTGATATAAGTAATTAATACATTTTCTTTTAAATCACACATAGAGTATCCATAAGTATAAATAATATCATATAGAGTTGGTGTTTCAGTAAGAGATTTGGATTAATCAGAAGTGTAAAAGTATGTAATTGATTTTTATTAAGTGATAATTGGTAATATTAGAATATAGAAGGGAGTATAATTAGTTGTAAGTATAATTGAATTGTTTAGGATGTTAAAATCAGTTATGATATAAGTGGGTTTATAGTAAATAATTGGGGTAGTTATCGGATCATTAATGTTGTGTTTCTATGTGTAAAATAAGTTAAGTTCAGCTGGGGCGCTTGGATGGAGAGGAAGGTGAACGAAACAGGCAAGTAGGTAAATAAGAAGTGAGAAGTTTGAGTGTGCCAACGATTAATAGAGGTAGATTCAAGTAGGGTCAGAAGGCTGAACTCGCTAGTAAATACGGTTGAATGTTGAAAAACAAGTTGAATACTGAGCACATCTGGGGGCAAATGAAGGAAGCATTGTTAGTAGTGCAAGGAAGTGTGTGGAATGTGCTAAAGTAGAAGTAAGAAGTTGAGCAGCGCCCTGAATGGTGTGATTATTGGGGAAGTATAGGGTGTCTATGGTATAATCATTGAGCACGCGAGTATACTATAGGTGCACAGACAATACCGCCTTCAAGCTTAGTTGGTTGAAATGTACTAATATATGTCGGTAATGACAGAATTTATGCGCCCTGAATTGAATTCAAAGAAATTCGAAGATTGCTTGGATAAATTATAAATCTATATGTTAAGGATCGAAGAAAAAATAAATGATACATTATCATTTAAAAGGTATATATAGTTATACGTAGGACTAAGAAATAATAAGATGAAGTTAAACTGAACTCATAGTTAATTATTGGTACATATCGGTAATGAATTATACTGAGGCACATACATAAGGTAAATTAGATGAGTCTCTTCTGTCGGAAGTGAAAAGCGCTTGAAATCCAGTTTGCTTATAAGAATGAGACATATAGAGGGATAATTAAACTGCTTTAAGAAATAATATATATATTAGTGTAAAATAGGGATCGTGCTTTTGTAACTGATGAATAAAATGTGAATTAGTGAGGGTGAAGTGTGTAAAATACATAAGTAAACACTTCGAATAATAAACTGCACAATATTAACAGTATATTGATTGTAAGTGATGTTTAGTGGAAATATATGTGTCGGTATTGGATGGTGCAAGAAGGAATATGGGATTTTGTGGGATGAGGTTATTAGTAAGGGGAAATGGAGGTAAATGGGTTATGTTGTTGTTGTGGTATATATGTGTACGCCACATGGTAAACCTCTGCAGTATACCCGTATGACGAGATTACTAGTGAATGATCAAGAATGGAGGCGAGATGGGAATTGATTGGATTTGGAAGTTGTGTAATAATAGCGTTTTATGGAGTAATAATGTTTTCCCATTCGGATTGGATGGAGTAGCGAGTAATAGTCACACCCGCTTGACTTTGTATATTATCGGGCGTAGATGCGCCTGAGAAAAGGGGGAACTTAGAAATTATGGGGAATAAGGTTTTATTGAGTGTTGTAGGGGAAGGTATATGCTGGTATTTTGGTCGAAATGAGTGCGTCGAGTGACTGAGGGACTGATTGGTGAGAACAAGGTGCGTTTAGGAGTGGTAGAGGATGTGGTGGATAAATCTTTACATTGAAACAAATGATTGAAAAATGAGGGAGAAAGAAGAATAAACTTATATTTAGGTTTAATGGCTTTTGCAACAGGCGTATGATAGAGTTAATAGGGAAGCGTTAAGGTGGCAGGTGTTAAGTGATATATGGTGTTGGTGGTAGCCTTCTGATGGAATCAAAAGTTATGTATGAGATAGTGAGCGTGTGTAAGAAATAAATGGCTGCAATGGTGATTGGTTTAGGATTAATAGGGGAGTAAGACAGGGTTGTGTTAGTGTCTCCTTGGTTATTTATTTGTATATGATAGGTTATGAAGAATTTGAGGTGGGAATGGCAGGAAATGGTGTTAGAATGGTGAAGAATGGAGATGAGTGAGGGTGCCCTACCTATTTATATGCGGATGATTTTGTTCTGTGTGGCGAATCTGAAGAGAGTTTGAGAGGTTGATAGAGAGATTTGGCAGGGTGGTGGTGGAAAGGATGGCTTGAAAGTAAAACGTGGATAAGAAGTACGGTTATGGTTGTGATGAGGACACTCCTCAGTGTGAAGTTATGTTAGATTTGGTGAGCAGCTAAAACAAGTGTCTGAGTTTAAAATATTTAGGATATATTGGATGGAAAGGGAACGGACGATGCAGAGTGTAGTAGGGAAATAGTTGTGAATGGCAGAAGGTGGCTGTGCAATTAAATCGTTGGTGAATGTAAAGGGACTAGTCTTGAGTGTGCTAGGTCGTTACAATTGAGGGTATGTGTTACCTGTGTTATTGTATGGTAGTGAAGACTATGGTCTGGAATAAAGAGTATAGATCTAAAGTTTCAATGTGTTCAGATGGACAATCTTCAGGGTGTGCCTAGGTGTGAAGCAACAGAATTGATAAAGAGATTGAATGAACGTATAGAGAGTGGTGCTGGTGTGAAGAAAGGGGTAATGAGAGATAAATGAAAGTATGTTGAGATGGTTGTGTCATGTGGAAAGGATGATGATAGTAGTTTGGTTAAGCGGATGTAATGTGGGAGTGGTTGGGAACCTGACCGGCGGGAGACGCAAGAGAAAGTGGACTTGAGTCGGCTGAACGATGTCTGACAGGAGAGAAATGTGAGTTTGGCAGAGGCGAGAATAAAGGTGCCATGATAGGAGAGAATGGCGGGGTTTGTATGGGGGCATGGTTGTGGCCCACCTGGGCCAGGGGATGAACCCTTACATTGACGATTTACCATAGTGAGGGTCCGTCGCGGTCCTAGATGCTCTAGGGGGATTTCTGTCTGTGACGAGCTCTCACTAATTAAGGTACAGAGGGGGCGGTAAGGCTGGGGTTTTTTTTTTCGACGTTTTTTTTTTCTCCTACCTTTTTTTTTTTCGATGCTTGTACAGCACCTTACCCCCAATCTGCAAAGAGGAAGGTGAAGAAAGAAAGAAAGAAAGAAATAAATAATATATATATTTTTTCAGGCATGGTGGAGCTTACTTATTCCTACCTAAAGGAACAGCTAGGGAGGTCAGGATCAGTCCAAAACCAATAATTATTGTTAATGGACATCTTCAGTCTTCTTTAACTATTCATCAACATAACTTTGTTCACCAAATCAAGCTTCGAAATTCCCCAGGTAATAATTAGAGAAAGCAGGAAAATAGTGTTTTTGTATATACGAGTATAAAGAAATCTTTACAGAACACTGAGTAAAGTGGTGTGCCGGTTGAAATTCCAGAGTATGAACTTCACAAACGTTCTTAATTGATCTTTATATGATACTACTGCTACAGGTTTAGTGTTCATTATTTAAGCTCTTGGAAATTTGTTTAGAGAGATTATTTTCATAGTACAACAGTATTATTAAAGTTATAATATATCACAAAGATACGAAAGTTTTTCTGATATAATGCTAAGCTCATAGTAAAATATATACTCCTACAAATAGAATTCTGTTTACAGCATGCGACTACAAAAGTGACCAATTGTAGGGAATCTAGGTGGAGACTCTTTGGACATACATTCATGCGTAGTCATTGTGGTCTATGCAAGCATTTATGGGATTTTTCCTTATATCTTCCTGATAACCCTAAAATTATCTTTCTTCAAGGTTTAAATTTCGTTGTTTTGCTCCCATCAATATAGTCTTAAAGCCAGCGTTTAAATGTTGTATTTAGCTGGAATAAAACTGTATTATGACTGTAGGTGTTGATTTTCAGAATTTTCTCTGAAAGATAAAGTTCGGCTCACATCTTTGCTCCTGTCTAGTAACCATTTCAAAGGGATAGTGTAGCATAACGCAGTGTATGTTCTGCAGTTCTGAATTCATTGTTGGACTGTGAACAGTTTCGAAATCTTAAATTAGATGGCTTGCAATGTTCGTGGAAGTCTTTCAGGGTCTGGTAAATTACATGAAAGTTAATCATGAATGAGAGTCTAGATCCATCAAAGAGCCAACTAA
>JABUQX010098946.1:10000-13465 GCA_015478945.1 Trachelipus rathkii
AGCCCAGCCTTACCGCCCTCTTTATACCTTTTAGTGAGAACTCGTGTCACAGTCAGAAAATCCACCCTAGAGCTTCACGGGACCGAGACGGACCCTCACTATTGTATCTCGTCAATATGGGGTTCATCCCCTTGGCCAGGTGGGCCACAACATACAACCCTCACAAAGACCCCGCCATTCACTCGTATTATGCACCTTTCTTCTCGCCTCTGCAAACTCACATTTTCTCTCGCAGGCCATTCTTTTACCGATTCATCCACTTCTTTCTTCGTCTACCAGCTGGTCGATTCCCCAGCACCTCACGTCACTATTAATGCATCCGCTGTAACCAATATAAAATAAATATATATTATAGTATATATATATATCATATAATATATATAATATGATATATATATATATATAATATATATATATATATATATAGTACGTATATATAGTATATATAATAGTATAGTATATATTATATATATAGTTATAATATATATGATATAATATATATATAGTAATATATATATTATAATTAATATATACAGGAGGGAGAGTACAGACATACTCGAATGCGATGAAATTACTCCCATTTTTAATGGTGGCGTCTTTCTCTTTTTGCGTTCATATTCTTTACACACTCTTCCTCCAGGCAACATTTTAGAGAACCACCTTTTATCCACATATCATTACACATGATTAAAGTACACACCCCACTTCTAGATAACACTTACAGACATCCTACTACTCAATATCCTTGTCGTGCGGGGGAGAAGAATTTGCCCACAGAATCTATGTCCTCGCGTGTCGTAGAAGTCCGACTAAGGGCGGTGGTAGGTTTGGGTTTGGCTGCCACTACCACTATCTCTTGGGCTAGGAATGCTGATGCATGCCTCGGAGACGGTCGTGATCGCCGTAAATCGACCGCTTCTTATCTTTCGGCGAAATTGTATGAATCGTATGGGTACAATGGAAATGTCGAGGAATAAATGTTGGGAAGAAGAGGAGAGAGGTGATGGATGTATTTAGAAAGGGCAATTTGATTTTGCTCGCTGTGACTGAAAAACAAAGATGAAAGGAAAGGTGAAGTTGAGTGTGTGGTGGAAAAATGGTACGTGCTGCTGTGAAAGTTAGAATGAGAGAGGAGAAGACAGGAGTAGCAATTTTGATGAGTGACCTGTGGTACACAAGCTATGTAGACTTTGTGTGTGTGAGTCCTAGAATTCTAATGGTTAAATTTAGTTTGAAAAGGTCAAGGTTGTATGTGTGGTTGTAACGTATGGTCCATCTGAGGGAATGTTGAAGAGAGTGCAGATTTTTTGGGTAATTTGAATGATGCTCTGGATGGGGTAGTAGGAGCTTCAGATTGATAGTGTTGGGGGACCCTGGAATGGTTGGATAGGTGATACAAAAAGGGGTGGTATAACAGGTGGTTTTGGGTGGCGGGAGAAAAATGAAATTGGTAGGAAGGTGATTGATTTCTGTGAAGAGAGAGGTATGGTGGTGTAAGTAATCTTCTTTAAACATCAAGAGTATCCATACGTATAGCTGAGTTGGTGTGGTAGAGATGGTATCGAAGTGCAAAGTATGATTGATTTTTGTGTTGGTGAAAAAGGAGATGTTGAAGTTGTGTTGGATGTTAAATAAGTGAGGGGTTTAGGAATGGGATTTATCGGATCATTATGTTGTCTAAGATGTTAAAATTTAGTTAGTGGGGGTTTGGATGGAGAGGAAAGGTGAATACGAAAGGGAAGTAGGTAAAGATTAAGAGTGAAGAAGTCTAAGTGAGCAGACAATAAGGATAAGTATGTAAGAGCGCTCGCTAGTAAAGCGGTTGAATGTGAATGTGAACAAGTTTATACTGAACAAATCTGGGGGCAAATGAAGGAAGCCATTGTTAGAAGTGCAAAGGAAGGGTGTGGATGTGCTAAAGTAGGAGTAAGAATGTTAACACGGAATGGTGGAATGAAGAGGGTGATGAAAGCGTTAAAGGGTAACAAAAAAGAGCGTGGTTTGAATGTACTACAAAGCAAATGAATGAAAATTTCAAAAAGAAAAGATGCTTGGAGGATATATAAGGAGAAGAAAAAGAAATAGCTAAAAGGTGCATACGTAGGAGAAAAGCAAGAGGTAAATGAACAGTTTGGAAGGATGGATGAATGAGGAACATCAGGGAATAGGAAGCTCTTCTTGAAGGAAGCGCGAAGGTTAAGAATGAGAATAGGGGGAACTGCTAGAATAATGAATAGGGACTGTGCTTTTGTAACTGATGAAATGGATGTGAGGGTAGTGTGGAAAGAACACTTCGAAAATCTGCACAATATTAACAGTAATTGTGAATGAGGTTGTTAGTGATGTGTGTGGTTTTTTGATGGTGCAAGAACGGAAATAGTATTTTAGGGGATGAGGTTATTAAGTAAGGAGGAGGTAATGGGTGAGTGGAGAAAGTTGAAGAATGGTAAATCTGGCAGGTATCTAGATGGAATTACTAGTGAATGATCAAGAGCTGAAGCGAGATGGTGATTGAATTGGTTTTGGAAGTTGTTGTAATAAAGCGTTATGGCAGTGAATAAAAGTTCCAAGGGAATTGCGAGGAGGCGGTTAATAGTAACCTTAATAGCTAGGTAAAGGGAGATAAAGGGGAATTGTAGAAATTATACGGGGAAAATAAGTTTATGGAGTGGTTGTAGGGAAGGTATACTGCTGTATTTTGGTTGAAAGAGTGCGTCGAGTTGACTGAAGGACTGATTTTTGAAGAACAAGGTGCGTTTTGTATTAGACGTGGTAGAGGATGTGTGGATCATCTTTACATTGAAAACAAATGATTGGAGAAAATGAATGGGGAAGAAGAATAAATTATACATATTAGATTTTTTATGGATTACCAACAGGCGTATGATAGAGTTAATAGGGAAGCTTTTTGGAGGTGTTAGTGATATATGGTGGTTGTGGTAGGCTTCTGAATGGAATCAAAAGTATGTATGACGATAGTGAAGCGTGTGTAAGAATAAATGTGTGTCGATGTGATTTGTTTAGGGAATTAAAGCGGAGTGAGAGCAGGGTTTGTGTTCCAGTGTCTCCCTTGGTTATTTTTCTATGTGTATATGGATGGGGTTATTTAAAGAATTCGAGGTGGGGATGGAGGGAAATGGTGGTTAGAAGGATGGAGAATGGAGAGGAGTGGAGGGTGCCCCTACCTATTATATGCGGATGATTTGCTTTTGTGTGGCGAATCTGAGAGTGTTTGAGAGGATTGGTAAGGAGATTTGGCAGGCACATGGTAAGAAGGAGGGGTTTGAAAGTAACGTAGGATAAGAGTAAGGTTTAATGGTTGTGAGGTGAGGACCAGTCTTCAAGTGTGAAGTTATGTTAAATGGAGAGCAAAGCTGGAACAAGTGCTGAGTTTAAATATTTAGGGTATGTCTTGGATGAGAAGGGAAGGATGATGCAGAGTGAGTAGAAGTTTTGAATGGCAGG
>JABUQX010098947.1:2500-12500 GCA_015478945.1 Trachelipus rathkii
TACCTTAACTTTTTTGGGGCCTTGACCTTTTTTCGACCAACCCTTTGGTCTTCCATGGGTCATTTTTGCCCACCCTATTTTTTCGGCAACCCTAATTTGAGAACCCGAATTTTTTTGAGAACCCGGATTTTTGAGAACCCGGATTTTTTTGAGAACCCGGATTTTTTGAGAACCCTAATTTTTTGGCAACCCTAATTTTTTGGCAATCCTAGTTTTTTTCGGCAACCCTAATTTTTGCAACCCTTCAAAGAAGGGTTGCGCCAGACGGAGGCGAAGCCTCCGTCGTACGTATTGCCCCCCCTATTTTACCCCCCTAATTTTTTCGACCAACCCTTCCGTCTTCCATGGGTCAATTTTGGCCCACGGTAATTTTTGCCTTCCTTTAGGGGCTTAGCCCCTTTTTGATCTCTTAACCTTGTTTGACCATGAAATTTCGGCCTTGACCTTGCCATATATACCATCGGGTCATTTTGGCCCACGCATTTTCTGGCCACTCGTGCCCCACCCGTCACATATTTCGTTCCTAACTTGAACGCATATATGGATCTAATCTAATACACACACACACACAACACACAACACACACACACACACCCACACACACACACAGCCACACACACACTTATAACACATTCCTTATAACTTAACACACATTCACTGATGAAATTACATTTACCCTATACACTTACATTTAACACCTTATTCAAACGTACAACACACGACGCAACCCTTTGGGTCTTCCATGGGTCAATTTGGGCCCCGGTAATTTTTTTTGTCCTTCCTTTAGGACTTAACCCTTTTTTTGATGTCTTAACCTTGTTTGACCCATGATATTTCAGCCTTGACCCTGCCATATACCATGGGTCAATTTTGAACCACGCTAACTTGATGGCTTTAATGCTCCCAATCACCGTAGGGTATCTAGTGATGTTCTAATTAATTGTTTCTTGAGTATTCTAGTGAGTGCCAGGTGAGTGCCAGGTGATTGCCAAGTGAGTGCCAAGTGAGTGCCAATGGGTGCCAAGTGAGTGCCAATGAGTGCCAAGTGAGTGCCACATAGTGCCAAGTGAGTGCCACATAGTGCCAACTGAGTGCCACTTTTTCAAGCCTTTTCTAGCCTCCCCTGACCCTAGAATGCCCCTAATATGGGTGTCTACCCTAGGTTATAAGGTATGAGGAATCGATGGTGTATATTACAAGTTGCTGGGATGTACCATGAGTTAGTCTTTTTCTAACACTTATACACAATATGACAACTTATACACACATTCACTATGACACTTATACCACACTAATGACACTTATACACCACTTACACTCGTGCGATAAGACACTTACACTTAACTCACACAACTCGAATTTTGATGCTCAACTTTGATGCCTCAACATTAATGCCTCAGCATTGATTCCCTCAATTTGAAGGTTCATCTTTTGATGACTCATCTTTTTGATGTCTCAGCTTTGATACCATCTATATTGATGATTCATCTTTGATGGCTCTATCTTACCCGCATCATAGAACAAGTAATATTAATGTCTTCCCCTAGATCATAAGCTACCCACCAGGGTGCAGTGTGCACCTTCCGCCGCAAAAGACAGCCACCTCCGCACCGCAGGTGCGGTCCCCGCAGCGTTCCCGCCGCGCAGGTGCGCTCCGCAGGCCGGCATATCTCCGCGTAACTACCGCCGGTGCGCCCGCAGGCGCAATATTCGCGTACCCACCCGCCGCGTGCGCCGCAGGCGCAATAATTCCTGCGAATGAAAATATATACTATGAGTCATTCAGTTTTATTTCATACTTAAACATTCAAAGAATTTCTTTTATATATACTATGAGTCATTCATTTTTTATTTCATACTTAAACATTTATTAAAAACATTTTCGCGAACCTAAAACTGTAACTCATTACAGACCTATTATTTAACACATATATTTATTAACATTATTTTTTACTTAATACTTTTTACTTAAAACTTTTAATTTATAATTTTTAAAAAATTGTATGTAAGAGAAAAAATCGAGTGTTCTGATATAGTAATACATTTATTTTACTACAATTGTAAGAATTTTATTAAAAACATAAACTTTAAACATACCTTAAAGCAGTAAAATCAGTAAATAATAGAGGTGTTGTCTAAACAACCAAGGATTTACTAATGCTTTTGTTTTACTGTTTTTACTGCTTTAACTCATGTTTTACTGCTTTAACTCATATGGTTTACTGCTTTAACTCACATATTTATTAAAATTACATACCTTAAAGCAGTAAATCAGTAAATCAATAGAGGTGTTACCTAACACCAAGGGGGATTAGTATGCTTTTTGTTTTACTGCTTTTAACTGCTTTAACTTTCTGCTTTACTGCTTAAACTCACTGCTTTACATTGCTTTAACTCACATACATTACAGTACCTTAAAGCAGTAAATCAGTAAATCAATAGAGGTGTTTCCTAACACCTAAGGGATTCAGTATGGCTTTTGTTTTTTACTGCTTTAACTGCTTTAACTTCTGCTTTACTGCTTTAACTCACATGCTTTACTGCTTTAACTCACAATACATTACATACCTTAAGCAAGTAATCAGTAAATCAATAGAGGTGTTACCTAACACCTAAGGGATTAGTATGCTTTTGGTTTTACTGCTTTACTGCTTTAAATTTCTGTTACTGCTTTAAATTTCTGCTTTACTGCTTTAACTTTTCTGCTTTAAACTGTTTTAACTGTTCTGCTTTACTGTTTAACTCAATGTTTTTAACTGCCTTTTAACTCATATATTTAATAACATTATGTTTTTATTTTGTTTTAATACTTTTTTATTTATTTTTAATTATTATTTTTATTTATTTGTTATTATTTTTTATTTTATTATTATACCTTAGTGTTATTTACTTCATGCCTAATTGGTTATTATTATTTAGAACACACATACACACACACTCACACACACACCACACATAGCACACACACACTTATACACACATTTACTATGACACTTATACACACATTCACTATGACACTTATACCCACATTCACTATGACACTTACTTTACCCATAGACACTTACATTTCCAACTTATACACACACTTACACTTATACAAACACAAATTCACTATGACACTTATACACACATTCACTATCGAACACTTATACACACATTCACTATGACACATACATTTACCCATAGACACTTACATTTACATTACACACACACACACACACACAGATTTACTTACACTCACACACAGAAATATTAACTTACAGCACGCAGATTACTTACACTCACGACAGATTAACACACTCCACACAGAGTTACTTAGCGACTCAACACAGAATTTACTTACACTCACACACAGATTTTCTTACACACACACACAGAATTACTTACACACACAGATTTACTTCACTCAGACACACACACACACACGCACACTCATTACACATATAACGTATAATTTATTAAAACATTTATGATTTTAAATGTAAACACGTACATTTATTTACTGCATTCAAAATAAATAATTAATTTCAAAGTTTCTTAAACTCTATAATTATAATCAATATTATCTTGAAACAAAGAATTATTAATTAATCTGTTAATACTTTTTGTTTATAAATATTATAACTATCAGTTTTAAAATAACTTTTCTAATAATTTTATGAATTTTATTAAACATATATTTTATCGTACCTAAAGCAAAATAATCCAGTAAATCAGTAGGTCAGCCCCTAGCACCCCCTCTACACCCAAGCTAGGCAACGTTTTTGGTTCTATTGACTTACTGCTTTACATCATCTTTAGCCATGTAATAAGTATAAAAATAACAAAATAAGTTCTTCTCTGCTAACATAACATGTATTTTATTAAAATCTTTCTAAGTTTTTATTTAAAAATAACAATTATTCACTTACATTTATATTATTCGCTCGATGTTAACTAAAAATATTTCAAAGTTTTTTAAATAATTCGGATTTTCTTTATTATTATTATTATTATCTATGTACATTGACAATCCATCACGAGAAACACAACAACCCGCACTCCTTACAGATACGAAACTGACCTCTCTCTCTCTCTGTAAAATGTGTTGAAATAACTACTTCAGGCCTAAATTTAGGATAATCCTTTTTGTAGCCCGGGGCGATTTAGGTCTAATTCCAGGTCAAAATATATTTCAAACTGACCTTTTTCTGTAAAATGTGGTGCAATAACTACGTTAGGCCTAAATTTAGGCCTAAATTTAGGATAAGCCTTTTGTATCACAGGCTGCTGATTTAAGCCTAATACCAGGTCAAAAGGTAATTCCAGTATAGACAAGAATCATTGTTATTATAAATATATTTCAAACTGAAACATGCTGGATCGGTAAGATCCTTTAAGCAGGTAAGAAGGAAATGTTTTCCTTACTTGTGATTGGTCGGAGTAATCCTTATCTTTATATGACCTCGTATGTGATTGGTCGAGAATTATTTTATCGTCTTTTGAAAATTAACTTTGTTCTTTAAACTTGTATTTGAGCAGGTGTGTTTTATTATCTTTTAGACCCAAACTCATTTTAAAATCATAGTCATTTTAGCTGTTAAGCGGTGCACAAGTTATCTGATTTGTATTAAAAGTGTTTTATTTTTACTAAGTGTATATCATATTTATAATAAATACTTACATTGAGGAATAATTATTATTTTCACTAGAATAGATAATAATTAATTCACTAGATTTTATAGTAGATCAGGTGAAGCCAAAACGCTAGAGGCCAGAAGCGCGACCCGGTGCGGAACCGACGCATGAACCCGCCGGTACATTATATATATATATTATTTATTAACTAAAGAAAAGAGAGAGAGAGAGGATATGAAAAGTCTTTTTACTCATGATGAAAATTTTTTTTATTACACAATTACTATATTAGTAAAATTTACAAATGCGTATACATGTATAAATAAAACTTTCACCTCCAACCGCAAACATCCTGATGGTCCCTATATGGAAATGTAATATATTCCCCAGATATCTCATTTCTTATAGTTGTTATTATATAATTTATTATCCTCTTCTTTGAATGTTCATCAAGATCTTGATCGGTTAAAGCACGTATCTTGGAAGAAATTTTTAGATGGATAGGAAGCGGTATCTTCATTTTAAATCGTTCGACATTGACTATAAATGTTTTAAACATATTGCTTGTTTCCATAATTTTCTCTATATGTCCATCCAGTATAGGTACCATATTATTATACTTTAATGTTATATCGAAGTATGTAATCTCGTGTCCCTCTTTCTTAGCAGCTGATGCTCTTATTCTGTAACCATAGACATCATCAGATGCATATACAATTGCGGAATTTTGATGGATCACGTGAGTGTACGATGCCTAGTCAAAAAATTCTGAATTATAAATTGACACAGTATACCAGGTTTTTTAAAATAAAACCAGCACCTTTGATATATATTATAATCCCATAGCTATAACCCTTTTTAAAATGTATTACAAACACACCTATGGTTACGATGGTTGGTTCTCAACTGAATATCATATTCACAGGCTTTTAACCAGCAACCTTTAAATTCGTAACGTCATAAACATGAATTTTCCTGAAAACTTTATCTTTTCAGCTTTATATACAATGTGAAATTTCATGAATCATTACTTTTCGTAGAACTGCGTAGTAAATTACGCCGGCGGGTTTCAATGCGTCGGTTCCGACCCCGGTCGCGCTTGCGGGGCGCTTCTGCCGCGGTTCAATGGCGTCGGTTCCGCACCGGTCGCAACTTGCGGGCGCTTCTTGCGTTTTGCTTCACGTGATCTACTATAATCTAGTGAATTATTTATTATCTATTCTAGTGAAATTAATAATTATTCCTCAATGTAAGTATTTATTATAAATAAGATATACACTTAGTATAAATAAAACACTTTTAATACAAATCAGATAACTTGTTCACCGCTTAAACAGCTAAAATGTATGATTTTAAAATGAGTTGGGTCTAAAAGATAATAAAACACACACCTGCTCAAAATAAAGTTTAAGAACCATAAAGTTAATTTTCAAAGACGATAAAATAATTCTCGACCAATCACTACGAGGTCAAATAGAGATAAGGATTACTCCCGACCAATCACAAGTAAGGAAAACAATTCCTCTTACATGCTTAAAGGATCTTACCGACCCAGCATGTTTCAGTTTAAATATATTTTATAAAAGTAATATAATAAAATATATATATTGTCTATACTGGATTTACCTTTTGACCTGGTATTAGGCCTTTTAATCCCGGCATAGGAATACAAAAAGCTTATCCTAAATTTAGGCCTAAATTAAGGCCTAACGTAGTTATTGACCACATTTACAGAAAAAGGTCAGTTTGAAATATATTTTGACCTGGAATTAGGCCTAAATCCCCCCGGGCACAAAAAGGATAATCCTAAATTTAGGCCTAAAGTAGTTATTTCAACCCATTTTACAGAGAGGGTCAGTTTCGTATCTGTGAGGAGTGCGGGTTGTTGTGTTTTCTTTGGTGATGGATTGTCAATGTACATAAGTAATTAATAATAATAATAAAGGAAAATCCGAATTATTTAAAAAACTTTGAAATAATTTTTAGTTAACATCGAGCGAATAAAATAAAATAAAGTGAATAATTGTTATTTTTAAATAAAATTCTTAGAATGATTTTAATAAATACATGTTATGTTAGCAGAGAACAACTTATTTTAGTATTTTATACTTATTACATGGCTAAAGATGATGTTAAGCAGTAAGTCAATAGCACAAAACGTGGCATAGCTTGGTGTAGAGGGGTGCTAGGGGCTGACCTTACTGATTTACTGATTTATTGCTTTAAGGTACGTAAAATATATGTTTTTAATAAAATTTCATAAAATTTTAGTAAAAGTTATTTTAAAACTTGATAGTTATAAAATTTATAAACAAAAAGTATTAACAGTTAATAATAAATTCTTTGTTCAAAGATAATGATTGATTTATTATAGAAGTTTTTAAGAATCTTTGAAATTTTATGTTTATATTTTGAATGAGTATATAAATGTCGTGTTTAATTTAAACATAAAATGTTGTAATAAATTATACGTTATATGTGTAATGAGTGTTGGTGTGTGTGTGTGTTGTGTGTGTGTTGTGTGTGTGGTAAGAAAATCTGTGTGTGTAAGTAAATCTTGTGTGTGTAAGTAAATCTGTTGTGTAAGTAAATCTGTGTGTGAGTGTAAGTAAATCTGTGTGAGTGTAAGTAAATCTGTGTGTGAGTGTAAGTAAATCTGTGTGAGTGTAAGTAAATCTGCGTGTGTAAGTAAATCTGTGTGTGAGTGTAAGTAAATCTGTGTGTGAGTGTGTGTGTGTATGTGTGTGTGTGTAAATGTAAGTGTCTATGGGTAAATGTAAGTGTCATAGTGAATGGGTGTATAAGTGTCATAGTGATGGGTGTATTAGGTGTCATAGTGAATGTGTGTGTGTAATAAGTGTAAGTGTGTTATAGTGTAAATGTAAGTGTCCCTTGGGTAAGATGTAAGTGTCATGTGAATGTGTGTATAAATGTCATAGTGGATGTGTGTATAAGTGTCATAGTGTGTGTGTGTGTGTGTGTGTGTGTGTGTGTGTGTGTGTGTGTGAGTGTGTGTGTATGTGTGTTCTAAATAATAATAACAATAGGCATGAAGTAAATAACACTAAGTATAAAAATAAAAATAAAAATAATAAAAATAAATAAAAATAATAATAAAATAAATAAAAAGTATTAAAACAAAATAAAAAACATAATGTTAATAAATATATGAGTTAAAGCAGTAAAACATATGAGTTAAAGCAGTAAAGCAAGAAAGTAAACGTAAGCAGAAAGTTAAGCAGTAAAGCAGAAAGTTAAAGCAGTAAAGGAGAAAGTTAAAGCAGTAAAACAGTAAACAAAAAGCATCCTAATCCCTTAGGTGTTAGGTAACACCCTATTGATTTACCTTATTTACTGCTTTAAGGTATGTCAATGTATGTGAGTTAAAGCAGTAAAAGCAGTGAGTTAAAGCAGTAAAGTAGAAAGTTTAAGCAGTAAAGCAGTAAAACCAAAGCATACTAATCCTTAGGTGTTAGGTAACACTCTATGATTTACTATTTACTGCTTTTCAGTTATGTAAAAACATGATTTAAAGCAGTAAAGCAGTGAGTTAAAGCAGTAAAGCAAGAAAGCTAAAGCAGTAAAGCAATTAAAACAAAAGCATACTAATCCCCCTTGGTGTTAGGTAACACATCTATTGATTTACTGATTTACTGATTTAAAGTATGTAACCCATAACAATCAAGAGATTGTACAGCATAACTCAGATGAAGCAACGCAGTAAAACAGTGAGTTAAAGCAGTAAAAGCAGTAAAAACAAAAGCATACTAATGCCCTTTGTTTGTTAGGTAGCACCTCTATTGATTTACTGTTTAATCTGTTTAAGGAATGTAAAGTTTATGTTTTTTAATAAATATTTCGTACAAATGTAGTAAAATAAAATGATTATATATCAGACACCACTCTGGATTTTTTTCTTCTTACATAACAATTTTTTAAAAACTTAAAAATGAGAACAGTACTATCAAAATCATTATAGCAAAATATGTAATGAATAATGTCCTAAGGCTGGTGGTATGTTGCAGAATTTTACGAACGCCGAAAATGTGGATGAATAAAAAAATGTTTAAGTAGAAATAAAAATGATGACTCATAGTATATTTGAAAAAAATTTCTTTGCAATGTTTTTAAGTATGAAATAGAAATGAATGACTCATAGTATCTAATATTTTTCATTCCCGCAGGAATTATTGCGCCTGCGGGCGCAACGCGCGGGCGGTACGCGGAAAATATTGCGGCCTGCGGGCGCACCCGGCGGGCGGGTACGCGGAAATATTGCGCCTACGGGCACACGCGCGGGCGCACCTGCGGGGTGCGGGGGTGGCTGTCTTTGCGCGGAAGGTGCACACTGCACCCTGGTGGGTAGCTTATGATCTAGGGGAAAAGACATTAATAATTTAACTCTGTCTATGATGGCGGGGTAAAAGATGACCATCAAAGATGAATCATTAAATATAGATGGTAAATCAAAGAATGAACGTTCATCAAAGATGAAGTCATCAAGATGAACTTCAAAGGTTGAGGCATCCAATGCTGAGGCATTAATGCTGAAGGCATCAAAGTTGAGGCATCAAAATATGCGATGTGCTGAGTGAAGTTGTAAGTGTGTATAAGTGTCGTAGTGTGTATAAGTGTCATAGTGTGTATAAGTGTTAGAAAAAGAACTAACTCATAGTAGGAAGCACTCTTAGAAACTTGTAATATACACCAATCGATTCCTCATTCCTTATAACCTAGGGGTAGACACCCATATTTGGGCTATTCTAGGCTCAGGGGAGGCTAGAAAGCTTGAAAAAAGTGGCACTCAGTGGGCACTATGTGGCATCACTTGGCACTCATGGGCACTCACTTGGCACTCATTGCACTTCACTTGGCACTCATTGGCACTCATTGGCACTGCAGCTGGCACTTCACACTGGCACTCACCTGCACTCATAAAATCTCATAGAACAATAATGAGAACATCACTAGAGTACTCCTTACGTGATTTGGAGCCATTAAAGCCATCAAGTTAGCGTGGGTCAAAATTGACCCATGGTATATGGCAGGGTCAAGGCTGAAATATCATGGTCAAACAAAGGCCAAAACATCAAAAAAAGGGCTAAGGTCGCCTAAGGAAGGACCAAAAAAGATTACGTGGGTCAAAATTGGACCGCATCGGAAGACCAAAGGGTTTGTCGTGTGTTTTGTACGTGTGAATAGTGTAAATGTATGGTGTAATAGGTAAGATGTAAGTGTCTAGTGAATGTGTCGTAGAAGTGTCATAGTGGAATGTGTTGTATAAGTGTGTGTTGTGTGTGTGTTGTGTGGGTGTTGTGTGGGTGTGTGTAGGTGTTCAAGTTAGGATAGATCCATACATGCGTTCAAGTTAGGCACGAAATAT
>JABUQX010098947.1:15000-17500 GCA_015478945.1 Trachelipus rathkii
CGACCCAGTTGCGACCCTGGGGCCCTCGCTTTGTTTTGGGCAGATGCTCTTCCAATTGAGCTGCCGGGCGCTTTCTATGTAATAAGATATAAATAACGAGAAAAATATCTCAATCACATTTATTAATGCATACATACATACATACATACATACATAACATACAATACATTCATACATACGATACATAATCATCATACATACATCATCATACATACATACCATACATACATACATACAACATACATACATACATAACATACATACATACATACAATACATATCATTACATATATCGATACATACATAACATACATAATACATACATACATACATACATACATACATACATAGCAATAACATATATACGTGTATATAATATTATATATATATATATTATATATATTATATATATTATATATATAATATAATATATATATAATATAATATAATATATATATAAATATATATATATAATATATATATATATATATACTCATAATATCACCTATACATACACATATCATTACACATTATACATACACTTTTTTACATACATAAAATATAATAACACCATATACAGTACACAAATAGATACACATATACATACTAAAAATATATATTACCCATCACTAGGGCTAACACTATTGCCGATAACATTAATATTAACACTAATTATTAAAAATGTTAACATCACCAATACTAACACTATTATTATCAACAACAGTATATTAAAATAAATTATTAATACTAACAACATTATCATTTAACATCATATAATCACATGATCTTTCATTTTTTCATAGGAAGGGTGGTGTCTTTCACCATGCCAGTGGAATGATATTGTGATATTATCTAGACTTTAAACTTTCAATTCTTCTAGTGCTTTCCAAACCAGAAAAAAAGAGCTTTGTCAGTACATCTGATACCAGAGGCTAATCTTTGAGTTATTTCAAGCAAAATGTGAAGTGCCGGGATGCTAGATCTTTTGCTTTCGTGTAGAAATCTCTCCTTGCTATATATATATATATATATATATATATATATATATATATATATATATATATATAACATATATATATATATATCTTTATATATATATATACTATATATATATATATATATATATATATATATATATATATATATATATATATATATATATATATATATAAATCATACTAAATCATCATCACCCACCTTCTCTCCCCAAGACTGGGGTAAAGGTGCAACCCGATCACTAAGAAACAAGAAAAGTAATATAGAAGAATGAGGCAGAGTCGAAAAGAAATCTCAGCCTTACCGCCCCTCCTTACTTCTAGTAAGAATTCGTCAAAGGTCAGAAAAATCAACCTAAGAGCTTCACGAGACCGCGACGGACCCACACTATAATCGTCAATGTAGGGCTCAGCCCTAGGCCCAGGTGGGCCACAACCATACCCCTCACAAAACCCCGCCATTAACTTCTATTATGCACCATCTCTCGCCTCTGACAAACTCACATTTCTATCCTCCAGGCTTCCTTTACTGACTCAATCCACTTTTTCTTCGGTCTCCCAGCTGGTCGATTCCCAGCACACTCACAACTTACATCCGCTTAACCAACCGACTATCATCCATCCTTTCCACATGACTAAACCATATTGAACTTAATATCATTTATTCTCTCATTTGTCTCTCTTCCCACACGCTCCTAATGGTTAATCTCATTTTATCAGTTCTTCTCACACCTAACACGCCCATAAGATTGACCATCTAGAACACATTGTTTTTTAGATCTCTGCTCTGATAGTTTACTACTATGCATTAACACAGATAACAGCATACCCTCATGTAAAGGCCCTAACACCTCAAGACTTATTCCCTATTACACCACCAAGGATTTAATTGGTCCACCACCTTCATACCATTTAAACTATTCATACTACACTCTGCATCATCTGTTTCTTTTTTCATCCAACATATATCCTAAATATTTAAACTCAGACACTTGTTCCAGTTGCTCCCCATCCAACATAACTTCACACCAAGGACTGTCCTCACTCACAACCATAACCTTACTCTTATCTACGTTTACTTTCAAACCTCTCCTTTTGCACACCCTGCCAAATCCCTCTACCAATCCTCTCTCAAACTCTTTTCAGATTCGCCACACAAAACCAAATCATCCGCATATAATAGGTAAGGCAACCTCCACTCTCTTCCATTCTCTATCATTCTAACACCTTCCCCCTGCCACCTTATCTCTAATTCTTTCATAACCCCATCAATATACAAATTGAATAACCAAGGAGACATAACATCCCTGCCTCACTCAGCTATTAATATTAAACCACTCACTTTCAACTCCATTTATTCTTGCACACTCTTCAATATCGTCATACATACTTTTGATTTGATTTCATTCAAAAGCCTACCACCAACACCATATATCACTAACCCCTGCCATAGAGCTTCCCTATTAATCTTATCATACGCCTGTTGCAAATCCATAAAACCTAAA
>JABUQX010098948.1:7500-30000 GCA_015478945.1 Trachelipus rathkii
CATGATAAAATCAAGATGAACCTGGATACAAATTTTTTTAATAAAAAGTCTTTCAAGGTTTATAAATCTTAAGGAAAGGATAATTAAATATATGATACCCATTTGGATATTAATAAATGGGTATTAGAGAACCCCCATTAGTGGTGGGTCGAGGTATTTTTATATTTAAAGAAGTTCCCGCACGCAACTTCGAACTTCGGATTCATAAGGTAAAAGAGAAAGAGTTATACATCAGTCCGTTGATTATTATTATTATTATTATTTTATTATTATTATTATATTATTATTATAGTATTATTTATTATTATATTGATTTATTATTATTATTATTATTATTATTATTATTATTACTATTATTATTATTATTATTATTATTATTAACTTTACCCCTTAAAGTTAATAAGAATTTGAAATTATCTTGTGTGATAGTCTACACACGTAATAAAAACAAATACATTTTAACTCATTTTAAACAAAGTAATATATATATAATATATATTATAATAATAAATTATATTATACTATATATATATATAAATATATATTAATATATATAATAATATATTATATATCATATACTATATATATATATCTATATATATATATATATATATCAATCGTCACCACACAAGACTCTTTTACTACTCTAGCTCTCTTGCTCTCTCTTCTCTCTCTCATAATCTCTCTCTTATAAGATTATATATATATATATATATATATTTTATATATATATATATATATATATTTATTATATATAATTATATATATAGTATATAATATTATATAATATATATTATATAAATATATTATATATATACTATATATATATATATATATATATATATAATATACTATATATATATTATATATATATATATATATATATATATATATATATATAATATATATATATATATAACTACCGATTAAAATAAACTAAACATAGTCCTTTATTTATACATAACAGAGATGTAACTAAGAGATGCAAAAGGCAGCAATATAAATAATTTATACTCTTAAATTCACACATACACACATCTCCGCTATTTCATTCGAGCAAGAGAGTCACCTTTTTTAATTGATTGACAATACGTTATCTAATCGCGATGATTCTTACACTTTTATTTCAATTTTTACATAATCTTTTAACCTTATTATTGTATATTTTACTCCAATTGGAAACCATTTAGCAAAAAAAAATAAGAGATTTTAACGTAATATTATGAAATGTAAAAAGCCGATCGTTTTCTAATTAGTAAACTCGTGTAAGCACGAGCAGACGAGTAAAATGGGAGTCGCCTTCTGATTATGGTATAAATATATATATATATATATATATTATATATATATATAAGTATATATATAATATATATTAAGATAAGTATAATATTATATATTATACTATATTATATATATACTAATATATATATATCATCCATTATTCTTCATTATTATATATATATATATATATATATATATATATATATATATATATATAATATATATTTATATATATTCTTATATATAATAAATCTTTTATATATTAATATTTATTATATAATATATATATATTATATATATATATATAATGAAGAGCTCCTGGATGGATAAAGCAAGTGGACGTCCTTCTACTTGTATTAAAGTTTGTGACAATAGCAAATGAAGTTGAAATATTTAATTTGAAACAAATGAAGGTCCAAGGAAAACTGGCAATACTTAAAGCTCTCAACCCGCTTTTAAAATGGCGTTCAAAAATCGTCTATATTCGGGATTCCTATTAACATTTTTCTACATCGCTGTAGAGACCGCATGCAGGTAAGGACATTGAAGTGACAAATTTGTTATAATAGACAGATCATAATATTTTTGTTTGTATTACAGGTATTACGAGGTCGCCCACTGTATTTTTCGGGTTCTTTTTGTGTGAGAAGTAGAGGAAGAACGGCGTTACATCAAACGTAACAATTTGAACTTAAATTGTATTCTTAATATACTATAATATCTAAGTTGATATATAACTTTATTACTACATTATTTACTGCTTATTGGTTTATTATTCTGTGATAAAATAAAGTAATAAAAATAATTTAATAAATAATAATTAATCTCTGTAATAAATAAAAAAAATAAACGAATGATACGATTCTGAAAGCAAATATTTTATTTATTCTTATTCTTATTATATTCCTTTCATTCAAATAACACTATTGACCAAATTCTACAAGAAACAGCAACGATGCTACAGTCATATCAACAGACATGCTATAGACATGTAAACAGTTCCTTTTTAACGACATCCAATTACCTGTGGAATAAAAAACACAAAAGCTTTTTATGATCTGCTTCTAAGCGTAACTCTATATGAAACGTTAGTACTAGTTCTGGTTGACTAGTTATAATTTTATCCCAAAATTTTAAAAAACCAATCCATTTATAATGATTTAATTTTTTTGTAGCGGTTCCTTGATTGGGAGACAGACGTAATACACGAAACGCTTCAGTTAACATTTAAAGGACAAGAGGACAAGATTTTTGAACTACTCCAAGGCCCGTCACGAGTCAGTTGACTTGTTTGACGAAGGTTCCGAGTTCAATTCTAGAGAGATAGATACACTTGTATAAAGAAGTCCCCCTCCCCACACACGCTTTTTTTTCTTTTAATATTCTTTCAAGTTTAGAACATTTATCCAAAACATAAAATGAGGCATTTTGACATTTATTCTTATATTACTTAAACATAACTTCTTTATTTATATTTCACTATTTTGAAAATGCCATTTTATTCTAAAGTTGAATCTATGAACAAATATCACGTCAATTGTCGTGTGTGTATACGTGTGGGGGGTGGGGGTAAGGGAGTCAACAGATACTTTGGTCTATATTATTTTATTCAGCTATTTTGGAGGAAAGATAAATTTTAAAAATATTTTTTTCATTTAAAATTTGGAAAAAGTGTTTCCCTCATTAAAAAAAAAATTAAAAAAAAAATATTTTTCTTCCTGGTAATGAAAGAAAATATATAGTAGCTTTAGCTTGTAGTCCTCCATAGAGAGAGTTGAAGACTCTTCACGCGACCTCACAATATTAAAAGGTTGGATAACCCTAGGAGGAAGGAAATACTGATACACCTGGTTCTCGACTTTATTTATTTATTTAATTATTTAAGAGAGAGAGAGAGAGAGAGAGAGAGAGAGAGAGAGAGAGAGAGACGAGAGAGAGAGAGAGAGAGAGAGAGAGAGAGAGAGAGAGAGAGAGAGAGAGAGAATGACGCTGTAAATTCTTAATACTGAAGACATTAATGAGAATAAGTAGGCATGGATTCATTTTAAAATAACGTTTGAGGTTTGGTTCTATACTTTCTTGTGATTTCAAAACAATTGTTACAAAACAATTTAGAAAACACAAAAAAGAAAATTTACTACAACCGAATTTCGATATTTTCTTTATTAAAAATAACTGATTACGTCGTGCTGATGATGAGAAAGTTCGGATTCGCCCAAGCTCAAAAATCGTTTTTCTTAATTTTATATATTCATAGTTTCCCTTCAGGGAGTTTTAACGTTTTCTTTTATTTTAGCATATTTTACAGGTGAGAGGTCAATATATATATATATATATATAATATTATATATATAATATTATACTATATATATATATAATATCATATATTATAATATATAATTATATATATAATCTTAATATATTATAATATATATATGTATTAAAAAAACTATATAAGATAAATATAATATATATATAATATATCATATATATAATATATATATTATTATATAGGTGTGTGTGTGGGGGGGGGGGAAATTAATAAAAGGAAAATAAAAATAAATAATAATGCATGTTAAAGAACAAGACAAAAGAAATAATAATAATAATGGTAAAAAACCCTCTATTAATAATATTTAGGAGCATCACGCCATTTATCATTAAAAAAGTGAAAGTTTGGTTTTAGAAAAATAACGGAGCATTAAGCGAGAGGGGAAGGGGGAAATGGAGGTGTTAGGTTTAGGGGGGGAACAGGTCTTGATGGACAAACAGGAGGGAGTTTGAGGGATTGTTCCCCTCCCTGTTAATATCTTTGTTTGGAGAGAATGGAAAAATAGGGGAAGAAGGAGGTTGGGGGGATGAGGAATTGGAAATGTTGGAGGGAGAGGTTATGGATGTTGGGGGAGGGGTTATATCGAGTCGAGTTTGACCTACAAAACGAAAATCTCTCTTTCACACCTTGCATATATAGTATATATATATATATCATATATATATATATATATATATATATATATATAAATATATATATATATAATGTATCTATTATATATATAAGTATATATATATATATATATATAAGTATATATATATATATATATATATATTAATTAATATATATATATATATATATATATCTATATATATAATTATATATTATTATATATATTATAGTATATATATAATGTATATAAGAGTTAGTACTGAACTATATAATAATTAATAACAATAATGAATAATAAGTAATAATAAAAATAATACAGAAATAATAATAAGAAGGAAAAATAATAATAAAAATATTAATAATAATAAAAATAATAATAATAGATAATATAAAAATTGAATAAAAAATATATAAAAATAAAAATGATAACTACGTTCGTGAATATTAAAATTCAATAAGAATGATGATAATAGTAGTAATAATAATAATAATAATAATAAAATAAATAAATAATAATATAAAAATAATAATAATAATAATAATGAATAATTCTTTAATTATTTAGTCAGTAGAACCTATCTTCAATAATAATAAACTATAATTCAATTCAAGTTAGAAATATGCCAAATAGATGAAAAATATTTAAGTCTTAAATAATAATATAATAATAAAATAGAAATACATAACAATAATAATAAGATAATAATAATAATAAAAAATTAATAATATATATAATAAAAACAAAACTACAATTTTTTTTTTTGCTTTAGAAATAGAACTGCGGTGCGCGGCTGCTTAGACTATATTATAGTATAATATATAGTAATATTATATATTAATATAATTATATATAATATATATATATATATATATACTAATATATATATATATATATTATATATAATATAATATATATATATATATATATATATATATAGTATATATATATCCAAAGTTTACCCATTGAAAGACAGTGATCGAATATAGTATATATACTATATATATCTATATATATATATATATATAGTATAAGTATTAACTAATATATATATATAATATATGATATTATATAATATATATATATAATATATATATACTATTATATAATATTTTAGTGAATAGTGTAAAATGTAAAAATGAAGTTGTTAGTTTCCTAATTTAAAGAGTTGAATTAACAATAATAATAATAAATAATAATAATAATATAATATAATAAATTAAAATAATAATATAATCATAATATAATAAAATAATTAATAATAAATAATAAATATAAGATAATAATAAATAAAATGATAATGAATAATAATAAAATATAATAGATACATAATAATAATCAATAATAATAATATAATGAATAATAATAATAATAATCAATAATAATAGATAATAATCAATATAACTAGTAATAATTTTTAATTTTTATTTGCAATTCCTTTTACAGTAGAATATTAATATATATATTATATATATATATATATATATATATATAATATTTACTAATATATATAAGTATAATATATATAAGATATAAGATATATAATATATATTAGATAATATATTATATATATATAGTATATATAATATATATATTATATTTATATGATAATATATATAATTATATATATATATATATAATATATATAATATACTGCATATATATTATTATATATATATATATATATGAATAATGATATAATAATATGTATATATATATTATATTATAAGTATATATTATATATATATATATATACCGCATATATATACTATACTATATTACTATATATTATTATATATATAATATATATTACTATATACGTATATATATAATATATATATAGGATATAATATATATATTATTACTATATATATAGTATAATATATATTTATATATAATATAATATACCGCATATAATATATATATATATATATATATAGCTATATAATATATTATATATTAATAATATATATATATATAATTATATATATATATTAGTATATATATATAATATATATAAATATATATATTATATAAATATATTACATTTGTTTGAAAAGTAAAATTTAAGATGAAAAATTGTAGATTGTAGAAATGTTGTTGGTGCAAGTGACTGATAGATTAGTAACCAGTGATTGTGTCTGTGAGGGTCAAGGATACGATACGAGAGACCAGCTGCAAAGCAGCTCAAGGATAAACTTGTGTGGGTATAAGTAACCTCACTTCTTCCTCAGGTCTTTCCTACAGGTCTATTTCTGTCTTTTATTCTTCAGGTCTTTTCTACAGGTGATTAAGAAATGTTTAATCTTTTGGAATATTCTGGCGGTATTACTTATCTAATTGGGTTGCTTATTCAGATCTTAACTACAAGATTCTTTCATTTCTTCTCACTTTCTTCTTCTTCTCAAGTTTTTTAATTACAGGGTTTCCTCATAAATTATTATTTGTTTTGAGGTCTTCCGAAACGATTTGTACTTCTTCAAATCTTCTCTTTTACAGCAAGAGTTTTCTCTTTAGGTCTTCTCAAGAGAATATTTTCTAAGGGTTCTTCCTTCAGGTTTTTCCTACAAGGTATTAATGTATTTTTTTTCAGGTCTTTTCTTACAACGATTTTTCCCTTCATGTCTCTTCTACAGTTATTTTCAAGTTGGTTTTTTTTCTTCATGTTTACCTAAGTGGTGTAATAGTAATGTTTTTTAACTTCAGATTTTTTTCTTACAGTGGTTATATAAGTAAGCCTTCACAGACCTGCAGAATACTTTTTATTCAGTTCTAATAAGGATGCACTGGAAACTTTTTTTTCTATATGGTATCGTACTTAATTGTATTTTTTCTATTCTTTCACATAGGTCTTTGGTACGGAGCTTAATGCGTACTACTGAGCTATTGTATATCAAAACTCTCAATTAACTTATATATATATATATTAATATATTATATCTATATATATAATATATATATTAATAATATATATTAATAATATAATATATATAAATATTATATATATATATTATATATATATATAATTAATATATATATATATATAAATATACACAAACCCATTAAGTATTAACCTTTTTATCAAGTGTCTAAAGGTCAAAAGAAAAAATATTGAAATAAATAAAGTAAGTAATAAAAGTAAAAATAAAATAAATAAATAAAAAAAAGGCAGACTCGGAGAGTCGTATAAACCCGTACTAGAATTACCTGCTCTTTATTGACCTATCGCATTTCAAGACGGGAGTGACTAGACTTCTAAAACCGTCAACACACCCTCCCCCTCTCCCCCACTGCACCATTTTCTATTGGGTATCCTAGTATGAAAATACTGGGAATCGGGGATATTGGTTTGGAAGGAAATCGGGCCCCTTGAATTGGTTTGTGTACTTCTATCCTTATTTGGCATTTTGCTACTCTTTCACTATATTAGTATGGTATGATATATTATAATAATAATATATAGTAAATAGATAATAGATTATATATATCAAGTAAGAAGAGGTGTATGGTATCTATTCTTCCAAATCGTAGCATGGCATAAACGTGAATGTGAATTCAAGAAATTTATTGTTTATAATATTATTAATTATTTTGGTTAATAAATCATATATTATATACATAAGTATTCACAATAGACTCTTACATTCTCTTGTAAGTAATATTTAAATTATACTATATTATATTATTAAATTAATAATTAAATATATATATATATTAATTATATATTAAATAAATAATTATAATATATTTCATATATATATTTAATATTCATCTTTATATTAATATACCAGTACTTCAGTAAAGTTCTTATGTGAATATGTTAATTAAATATATAATAATTATTATGATAAAAATTTAACAATACAATCTTATTAACTATCATATGATGAAATTTAAATGGAATACTTACTGTTTCTAGCGTTGTAGAAATCAATATGAATATAGGTATAATATATATTATATTGATAGGCTCAATTTATATCAATTACAATATAATAATATAATATATTATTTTGATTTGATATCTACTGATAATAGTTGAGGAGATGTAGGGATGGGTTGTATAGACTATACCGCGTATATTTATGAAGTCTAGTTCAACTTCCCGTATTGATAATAGGATTGAGTAATTATAATATCATAGACAGTAAGTATATCGTTTAAGATGACATTAGTCTAGGCTGCGAAACGTTACATCGACTACAGTGTAATCTTATTTAATGTTGACCTGGTTGTCACTCGACGTCTGCTTTGTCTACATATATATTTATTTAGTATTTAATTTTTAAAATTTTATATTTATATATGGTATTTATTTATATTTATATACTATATAAATTCATAATTATCTTTTATTATTAGGAGAACCTTTTAAACTTGATAAAGTAGTTAATATTTATGACATTATATACAATATATTAATAATTATATATTAACATATATATATACATTATTATCTTTAGGGTAGACTATTATATTTAATATATTAATATTAATATTTATATAATATATTATAATTAAATATATAGATAATTAATTATATAATAATATTATATATATATATAATATATTATATTATAAATTATATATATTATTAATATATATTATAATATTGATATAAATAATATATATAATTAATATTAATATTATAATTATATATATATATTATTAATATATATATTTATATATATTAATAAAGTTATATATATATAGGCTATATATATATAATATATATATATATATTATATATTATATACTATATATATATATATTATAATATATATAATATAATATATATAATATAATGTAATCATGAAAGTTATGATATTATCACTAAATAAGTATTATACTAGTATATATAGTCTTCACATGAAGCTATCTCATACTAAGTACATATATATATGTGTAATAGCAAAATGAGAATAAAAAGAGTCTACTTTTTGAGATTCAGTACTGTCAAACTTACTAGTTAATAGACATTAAATGAGAGAGATGATGAACGAAGAAAAAAATTACAACCTTAACGTGTGATAGAGTAAACTTATTATAATCCCGAGGTATTATACATAGATAGCTTATTTTACCCAGTTACGGGTTCGAGGATCATGAATATGATCTATATTAGGATTATAGAAGTCATACGTACCTAATACCTAGGTTAATAGGAAATTAAGTCGTGAGTGAGTAAAGAGATCTATACTAGCAGCTACGGTAAGTATAGTGTATGATTATGATGAATAAAAAAAACGAGCTAGATTTACAATAAGTAGGTCTGATGATCATGATAGATGAGATATCAATAGAATGAGAGAAAATAGTGTAAGAAAAGAACCGAAAAAGAAAAACATATAATAGCGTTGTAGGAAAACCTGAAGGAGACAACGCTATAGAATAATAATTATCTATCATATATTTATTATATATATAGTATATATTGAGATAAACTAAAGTAAGAAATAACCTTTTTTATTAAATAACCTTAATAACTGCTTAATCGAATAGATAGATTATTTGAAAGAAGTTAATAAAAAGTTAGTTCGGTAAGACATACTCAAACACTACATAAATATAGCTTAAAATTTGGGGGAAAGAAAACCCGAGTCTATTTTGCGGCGCTTAAATAAAAAAGCCTTGACGAAGAAAAGTAGGATGACGTAATTCAGCTATAATGACAGTTCTGTGTCCTAAAAGATCTTGAATAAGCCAAATCCCACATTAGATATATTAATTAAGCAGTGAGTAAATATTCAGAAGCATTAAAAATTTATAAATCCAGTAGAACATAAGCACGCTGACAAGAAATAAAAAAAAGATCAATGACAACAAAAAAGGACACTATCTGTAGAACAGAACAGAGTGGACACTGTGAACGATCAATAATATTATTATTAATTTATTATATTATTATTATTATTATTATTACACTATTATTATTATTATTATGTATTATATATCTATATATATGTACACATTTTACATTTTCTCAATATTAGCAATACTCTAGTATATAAAATCGTTCCTATTTCTTTTAATTCTTATTTATTCATTCATTACCATCAATAAAGTTAATTAGGACTTAATAGTAACTACAGTATCTTATCATTTATATGATTTCTTCGAATCAAATTATCTAAGAGTTAAGTTAGTCTAAGTCAGTAGTCAGTACATATAGTTAGATTCTTAAATATTTACGTATCAATAAAGTCACGCTAAAATTAAGGTATGTAAGTAGTAGTAGTAGTAGTAGTGGTAGCTAGTGTAGTAGTAAGTAGATCGAACGTTCCTTCCAAATTTACATCAATAATGAAGACTTGTTGATCCTACCTATAGTTTCAAGATCTTTGTCTTGGCCTTTATGGAGGTTCGTGGGTTAAGCTAACATTTGCTAAATTTGCAAGATAGGCTATTCTAACTGAGGTATGGGATATCATAAGATTACTTAAATAGATTATTCTAACAAAAGTATGAAGTAGGGATAATATCAATATTTTCATTTTTATTAAATTTTTGTATCTTTTCAAATGGTTTTTTTTTTATTTAATTATTAAAAAGTTTTTTATGGTTTGATACGAGCTATTATTTATATCAACGACCATTTTTTATTCTAGAGCCCAATGAGTTATGCGTATTCTCGCATTAAATTTCAATCCCATAATACAAGCTTATTCACACAAGATTTTACTTACCATATTATTAATATATATAATTAAATGTCTGTAGTATATTAATATATTATATTATAATAAGTATAATATATATTATTATAATATATAATATTAATATAATCATATATATAAACTAATAATTAATTATATGATATATATTATATATCATATATATACGTATAAATATTAATATAATATAATTATTAAGTAAGTATATATATATTATTATATATATATTAATATAGTTTATATAATAGTAATAATATATATTATATAATTATGTTATTAATATAATTTATAGTATATTAATATTTATATTATAATATATATGTATAGTATATTAAGTATTAGTATCATAATATAATTATATTGCATACAAATGTCAAAAATGTCACAGCATATTATAGAAAAGGCATATTATGTATAAGAAAATATCTTCGCTAATTTCTTTTTTAATGATTGGATATAAGAAGTACTATATATATAGTATATAAAGATTATAGATATATACATTGAGCTTCTCATACGGGATTTAATGATATTTACCATACCTAGAGTATGTTAGCGTATAGTATAAAATGAATGGACATAATAATGCTACGAAATAGCTATATATATCAGTACTGATATTATATAACCATCTCCATACAATAACTATATATATAATATACTATATATACATTAAAAAATAGTTCGAGTTATCAAGGATATCAGAGTCTTGATAATAAAATTGAATAATCGTGTGATAGTTATTCCTCAATATATATTTCAAAGTGGTTCTGATAACAATTACTAACTAAATATGTGTAGTCAGTCTCCTGATCCTATTCACTCGTTACATAATATTAACTCATATGAATAAGGAAATTGTAAATAAAGATTTAAACAGAACGTGATATTATTTATTGGAATCATGGCATTGAGACACTCTCTTGAGTGATAAATTGATTGCCTTTTGAAATGGCGAACAATCATTGTCTTAATTTATTAATGCTATGTAATCATTTTAATGAAACTCAAATTGATCTTTTTGGGTTGGAGTTGGATGTTTGCAGTCATATAAGCATCGAGCATATTGCCTACTATTATTTCGCAACATGTCGATGGTTACATACTGGAGAATGGCTAGATTAATTTATTGAAATTATTTGATATAATCTCCTTCCCGATTACTCTTAGTAATGTTTGTACTTTATTTTAATATTTAAATCATATTATGTATATTATTAGTATTTATTATTATATCATGTAATTATTATCAATATTATTTCTTATTAGATTTTATTATATTATATAAATTATGATATTTTATATCTAAAAAAACTCTTTTAATATATGTATAAATTATATATAAAAGTCACAGAAATAAGAAATTTTTCTTAGCTCACATGCGCTAAATTACTAATATATATATAACTATATATGATATATATATAATATTAATATGAGATATACTATAGTAATAAGGTTATAAAAATAATAAACTAATAATATTAAACTTAAATTCTGATATAATGGAATTTTTATTAATATTAATAATATATTATATATATGATATATAATATATATTTATAATATATATATATAATATTATATATATGAATATATATATATATTAATAGTATATATATAAAAATAAATAATATAAATTATATATTATATATATATTATCATATAATAATATATTATCATAATATATTATAGTATATTTGATCACTTTCTTATGATTGCGTTCATTTGGATATGTATATATGTATATATATAAGTATACTATTAATTATATATTAATATTAATAAATATATATATATGTATAATATTATATATATATATATATATTAAGTATATTATATATAATTATATACTATATATTTAATATGTATATTATATTATATTAATTATTATATATAATATATATAAGTATTATTATATAATTATAAATAAATATATATATATATATAAATATATACATATTATTATACTTATTATTAATCAATATATAATATATAATTATAATAATATTATATATTATATATATAACATATATAGTATGTGTATGTGTGTGTGTGTGTGTGTGTGGTTCTTTTAAACCTTATATTGCATTCGATATATTTTGAAGTGTATTCATACACGCATTTGTTGAATCCGACCGAATATGATCCTTCTCACTTTCAAAGTTTCTAAAAGAAGTGCTGTGGAATAGGTGCTGTTAAACCTCTCGATTTATTATTATTTATTTATTATTTGTATATATTTGTATGGAATTGGGTTTCGGCCCTAATGAATTATGAATATTATTTTCATGAAATTTCATGAGGAAAAATTCAAGAACTTGGACGGACCTACGCCTAAATGAAATTGTCGGTTTATGAATTGTCGTTTATAGGAGACTGTTATACTTTAAGTGACACACAGCATGTTTCAGCGTCACTAGATACAGGCTCAAGTGATACTCGAAGAAATATCATGTTCTAGATAAAACATAAATGCTGTTTTTTTTAAAATAATTTTTACTGGAGGACACACTCGGTCACAATTCACACCTATTCAAAACACTATGTTAAGATTTTCCTGCTATCTTCAGCATTCTGTGAAAGTTACCTAAGTATACAGCTACTTAATCGAGCTATACAGTCTGATTTTGTCTAAAACTCTAGACTCTAGAGTCTGAACTCTCCGAAAATAAGATAGTTTGCTCACGAATAGTCTCTTACCATAAAGTTCTGAATGCTAGCATATGCTTATGTGAGCAAAAACGTGGTCTGTCCTCACGTTACTCTTATGGAATCTCCTATCAAATTTTCCTCTTTGTGACTTTTGTTGTCTAGTCGATCTACAACTAATTTCTTTTGTACTATTGTTTTTAGCTCCCAACCTGACTGCTCCTAAATCCTTCAACAATATAGTCCAAAATGTTGCACATTTTCTCTTCATTTTTGCTCTGAAGATTATCATCATTCTAAGAAATTTAAATTTCTTCCTAATTTGCTGAGGACACGCTTGAAGAAACTTCCTGTCACTTCTCGCGACGTTAAACGAAAATCCATACATAAGACACTAACACACCGAACTGAAGCCAAATTAAAGCGACAAACACCTTTTTTTGATTGTACCCCTTATCATCTTTGGGTAGAACCAACAGTTTCTTTTTTTTTTTGCAAAATACCGTTTAAACTTATTCTCATGAAATCTACTCACATAAAAATACTTTTCACAATTGTGATGGAGATGGTTCTCATTTTCACAACTACACTGACCACATCCAACCTCTACACATGCTGAACTATCAACTCTCTATCAATTTGCTTTTAATCCACAGCAAAAATTATCTAATCAACAGCGCACTAAACGTCCTAAAGCCAAAAAAAAAATTTACTCTTACGCCACAGCTATAATCATGTAAGCAACCAATATATATATATACCCCTTTCTATATACACCAGTCTTATATATATACCATGTAACTCTGCAAATAGACCTCATACATACACATACCTACCACGACCTCTAGTATATCTACCTACACTAACTATCATAATATATGTCAAATAGAAATCATAACTATACCCCTATTACTATACTACATTAACTCATAACTGCACATCAATAAATATTACTATAATACTATAATGTATACTCCATCATTCTTAACTCATTATACATATAATTTAGATTATAAACCCCAATGAAGATCATTCATAAGTGAATAGAAAGTCCATCTTCCTACTAATAACTATATATTCAGAGCTATGTTTAAATCTATCACCCCGCACGCCTGTAAACTTCAACGTTAATACTTGATAAATTATCTGTCTACCAAACCATGAAATCAAACTCAAGTTCTTTCACAGTACAGCACACACAACAACAACACAACAACAACAACAACAACAACAACAACAACAACAAACAAAACAACAACCCAACAACATAATCTACTGTTTCGTTCAATATTACAGTAGCCGCACAATAATAACATTTCAAGTTCAGTTATAATATACTACAACTGTATATTATAACACAATAATAGCTGATCAACTCACTCCTAATAAGTACATACTCTATATCACGATAATACCTATCAATAATCCGCAATTACAATACCATCTAATAGCCCATGATATACTTCCTAAAGTACTCTACTTGTCTCATCACTATTATCAACTCGACTATATTTCTACTATTATCAAGTTAATCTTATATAGATCACGATAGTAACTATAATCTAATCCACCCAAATATCTCTATATTCAATATACCCTTACGATACATACTTCACCCTATTCATAACTAACTTTATAACGCCGAAACCACCTTATACACTAATCTACAGTAATAATCTATTACCAGTCATCTAGAATATAAGATGTCGAGAATAAATAATAACACAACTCTAATCCTTTGACACATACGTTATTATCACACATCTCCTCTACAACTAACTATAACAATACCGTCTGAACACGACTTATAGTCATCACATTAAATTAATATTACATACTAATCTAACCTCTAACCCATATAAGTTACGTCACCGTTAATTTTAGAGTAACAATCATAGTATGTACACGATCACATAATAATCTTCAATATACTAACACATACATCATCCAGATTCTAATATCACATACACACTCCCATATTATCTCACGACCTACCTTATCTATACCCTAAACTTCCACATTACTTACTCTTATAACTATATCATCAATTCTTATCATTAAAATTCAGCTCCGCTTGCCTGTTAACTAGATACATATACACTACCAGCATATATATAAAATAAATATATATCATATTCTAATATCTAATAGGCTCTATCCAGTTACCACGTCAAGTATACATTCATGACTATCTCAAATAATCAGCTCCATAACATACCCTGTATTCATCACTAGTCCGATGAACTGATACTAATCAGCAGACGCAATTAAAAAATATACGATCGCAGTTCACAAGATCTTTCGCGTAACCTCTAATATAAAGTACTAGCCTTATACTGCCGGTATCTCGTATCTCAGAACGATTATCATGACGGACCATAACATACTAGAATATAAACCATGAGCAGTCCAACTATATATTAAACACAGCTACTAACCTTACTACGATATAATAATTATTCGAAACTACGTAAATCACTTCACATACTATACTATTAGCACTCTATCATCTAGTAATATACTCATGACGCTCCTCACCAACTACCTTATATAAACATATGTCGTTAATATATCATTACTATCATATATCACTTACTATACCATGAACGGTATCAGACCGTACTAATAACGGCGCATTAGCATGATATATATACACTATAACCCTGTATACAATCTATACACCAAATATACACAAATAAATATAGATACCATACTAATAATCAAAATTTATATAATATAACTACGATACATATATACATATAACTATAATATACTTAGTATACACTATATCAATATACTAATACACCTCCCTACTCGTACTCTACATTAATTATATTATACACTCATATACTAACTTAATATTACTATACTGAACTATTAATATACTATACATAGTATATTAATACACTCTTAATAAACAGCACGCTCACTAATACACTGTCAACACCTATATATACTACACTACTACCATAATATAATACGATATATAACATACTATATACACTAAATACATCTATATACCTATATTACCACAGAATACAATCATCTACCAAATCACTCTATATATATATATATATAATATATATATATATATATACTATAATATAAACATAATTACCTACTATATAATACAATATCATTATCTAATCATATCTTCAATACGAACTAATAGCCTATAATAATAAAATATATAATATAATGATATACTATATAATATAGTATACTTCAATACACTTAATAAATCCCTATATCCACCATTACTATATATATATATATATATAATAACCAAACTATAAACGACATACATCCCGATACTCTATACGCTAATATATCAGTCGTAATAATATCATACCACGATTATAACGTATATATATATATAATATATTTACTGTAATATATATATATAACTATATATATATATATATATAATATAAAATATATAATATATATAATAATATATATATATTATAATATATATATAAGTATATAATACTATATATAATATAAATAATATATATTATATATTAATATAATATATATATATATATAATATATATATATAATATATATATAATATATATATACTGTATATATATATATATATATATATATATATATATTTATATATATATATATATATAATATCAAAAGGCAACCTCTTATTGAATGGAAGGGATGTAATGTTGCCTATAACAATGCCAATAAATATTGGTATATATGTGAACTTTAGGAATATGGATTTACAAACTTAAAAAATGTTCAAATGTCTCTCTATTCGTAAGCCCACAATTTATTGCATGTAATAGCCATTGAAATAACCATTGTAAATAGCAATTTTGGAAAATTGCACAAAGGGTTGTAAATTTTGATTAAAAACTTGCAACATTGAACATCATGCTTATTTATCTTTTAAAAACTCTTCATAAGACTACTTCATAAGAAGACTAATGTAATTAGTAAAGTAATAATTTGGAATTTCTAAATTTCCTACTCTGCAGATTCGGAAGATAGACTTTGACAAATTTCGTGATAAGTGTAACTCAGACGTCTTTAACTTCAGACGATTACACCAATAAACCATACTGCCAACTGAAAGCGCTCAAACCTTGAATACGTCGTATGTCTGTCGGCACATACATGGGTCACTCGATCCAACCATCATCCGTCGAGTACCAAAAACTTACAGTAACCCATTCTACTTTACAAACATACTATAGACGTACTATAACATAACCTCTTAACCATATAAGCACCTCAACTACTAAACCTACCTTACTCATACTACCATCCCACAGCAAAATTCATCACTTATATAACACCTTATATATATACACATACTAGCTATATACAATAACATATCGAATACTCAACACATGAAGTGATATGATGCAGCAAAAGTATAAGCCAATATCCTCCAATCACAGTCAATACTAGTACCAGAAATACTATTAGACACGCCTATCTCTTCACACACAACTATTATCGCACAGCTATATGAGATACACCACTAGAAGTACTAGCAGTAACTTATATCTCTACAAACACACGACCTACACAGCTACTGTAACACCAACGCTCGTCAACTCATACTACAATCATTATGAAATAATATCTACACCGCTAATTAGGAATCGTAAAAACCTCACCGCATCTTTTGTCTTCCCACGAATTATTCAACTACGTGCTATCTAAATACATGTTTCGACACACTTTAGCTTCGAGACTCATATCATACTACAACTCCGTAATACAATATAAGAATCTCTAACCACATTACCTGGCATGCATCCCTATCCACTATGACTTCTTATATCAATGGCAACCATATGACATAATTAAACAACCACGACCTATACCGCAACCTGCCACGAAGACGGAAAGCAGACAGAGATACTTTAAGACGGTATAACGGACTCCACCTCTTAGTCCACTAACACAAATGGTAGCCAAGACCAATTCTCTACTGAACCTAACATAGCTTATATAACTATAGATGCCATACTATAAACACATGACCCAATAGTAACGCTTACACTAACGACTGATCTCAAAATCACTCTCCGAACGGACTGAAAATTTCTAAATACTTTAAATCACTCACCGTCAGACGTCCAAATAGCACCATACGATCTGTGAGTGTAACCTCTATAGATGCTCTACGTACAGGTAATATAGATATCTTAAAACCCAATCGCACAATCACCTTGAGTAACGACGAGACCTTCCAATCATCAACATGCATAACTAAAATAATGCCTATACTCCTGCGACGCACATTCAATCCACTACTTGTACAATTGAATCCCACCGCCTGTAAACAATTGTCCACATAAAACACACCATCAGCGACCCATCCAATTACCTCATATCAGAAATGTATATAAGTTCATCCATGAACCTCCAGAATCACACCACAAGATCTCTAAGACTTCAGAACATACTAACAGCCCAGAAACCCTACATGGCTAATCCATAAACTACAACCCTTAGACATAATGAACTCCTATCCAATAGCGCCAATCCATATATATCCACGTGTCTTCTAATCCCGGTCATTAACTTATCAGCTGTCACACCCCCATGATAGGCACCACAATAGTATACACTTACCACACCAAAAAAAGATATTAAACGATCTTTTTTTCTTTCTACCTTGCTAATAAAAAGAAAAAATAACATTAATAATATATATATATATAATATATAAAGTATATATATAATATACTATATATATATAGTATATATAATATATATATATAATACTGTATATATATACATATATATATATATATATATATAATATAATATATATATATATAATATGGATTAAGATTTACAGTACATGCATTATATCTACAAAAGCTACACTAAAACAAATGACGTTTTTGTAATAATCAGTGAAGAATTTTAGTTCAAAAAATGTAATAAAATAAATAGAAAAGTTTTTCTTAAAAATAAGATTTTCATATTTATAATAATTTAAATACGATGTAAGATAACTCCTCCAAAAATTATTATTTCCGAGCAAGGACCGCCACAGTTGCCAGAAATGGCTTTTTATCTTCCTCTTGTTTGCGCATAGAATAGGGTAGAAAATTATTTTTTTTAGGGGGCTAGAGCCGGCGTGACAGAGCGTACCCCCCGTTCGTCCCCCGGTAAGCCGAGAAACCCCGACTCTATCCATCATTTGAGTTCCCGGGGTTTTTCCTTTAGTTAAAAAAAAACGAGAAACATGCATAAAAATGCAATTTTTGGCAAAAAACTGGCGCTCCTTGGCAAAGTCATAATACTCATAAACACTGAAATTCTTAAAACGGTGCGTACCATTTGCAATTCTACTTTCTAATTTCACATATAAATATTTTCTTACCTACCATACTAAACCAACAGCTTATACTCTTAGTTTCACAATATCGACAATATATACTCACCACACTAAGAAGTTCCGTGAATTTAGTAATATACTATTCTCACCGATAAGTATCCTGCGTACACTTCATCATACACATCTTAGCCTCATCTACGACACGACACCTTCCAAATCAGCAAACAGCTACCATCTAATCCATATCTGCACATCCACGTGTGGACGATTAATACAGCGAAAATAAAACATATCTTCATTACAATAGTTCCTACCTCACTATCAAGTTACTATGACGCCAGTCACTTTACTTTCTCATAGCAGTCTATCTCCTATTATCGCTCACAATCCGGGGCACCATAATAGACTATCGCAATGTCCACTGTACTAATGTAAAGTCTGACATATATATATATATACCCACACGCGCAATCTTCTTCTATTCGACTACTTAATACTCAACGTGCAAGTCATCCACAAATAAGCCTTAATTCTCTTATCACCTACGTGACGTCCCTACAATATATAATTACTAATGACTCAGTGACTCCTTATTACTATCATACACCGTCACTGCATCCACAACGAACCATCTTCACAGTCGTAACGCCACTATATGAACATGATTCCAAACTCTATACGTATATGCATATTACACTCGATTGATAAATAACTCAATAATTAATTCCGTCAGATGCAATCTTAACTCTCACTAGTCTACCACTCCCAACTAACATACTATTATGATCGACCTAAACGCTTCCACCCATAGCTACTAGAAACTTAATTAACATATGACGCTGATATAACTTATTCATGATCATCTCCACTCGCACAATATCCTCACTCAAGTACCTATCTCCATAGTCGACATCTTACCCACTAGCATCATATATCACATACGTACTACTATATATAGCTAATATACCTACTACAATACTATACTAACTAAATAGCATCCAAGCAGTCGAGTTCCAACACTGATAACACATAATCATACATTAACGGCGAACTATGATAATTATGACCCGGCATCGTATACTACGACACATTAATAAACAAACAACTATACGCCGAACATCGTTATAACATGCCAACACGACATGTTCATCATCTATATTCTCGACTACAAAGTATCTACGACACTCTATCGTGATCACAACGCATTCATAATTATCACATCATGTAGCAGAAACTACTCTTGTATACCATGCCAACAGATCTCAAGTGATTTGCTACCTACCTCACAGGCTAAAACCTGCTGAACCTATCAGCTATTTATATATATCGATCATGCAGCACTCCAGTCTAAGCTCAATATATATAATGATCGATTCACTAATATACCATGCATATTCTATTAAAATGTCACTCTAACACTTTAAAAATACTGAGACTCAATCATAGACTGCCGTCCTCAGCCATACGACGAAAATCATAATAATAATTTCATTTCCCCCATACCAATGCTTTCAGTGAACACCCGTACACTCTATCCACTTATGCCTGAGGCATTCATAAGCCACTATCCAAAGCTACAAATTACTAACGAAAAGACTCGAGTTGCATTAGAGCTCGAAGAAACTCATGTACAGATCCCACTAAACTATCACAGATAATTTGTTTCAAGTCCCGACGTGAGCTATTGTTACTGCACATTTATTATGCGTACCTACCACTTTACTTCTGCAATCATCACCGTCGCACGAATCGAGCATTCGCTAACTAAGTTTAATAGCCAATGTCATCCTAAACCAGCGATATAATAACGTATCATAACGATATACTCGCTATGATATTTCTTCTCAATTACTTATATATATATATATATATTATAATATATAAATATATTATATATATATATATATATAATATATATATATATATATATATATATATATATATATATATAATATATATACTTGTGGACAAGTTCAGTGAAAACTTCAATCCCCTTTCACTCTCTTCACATGTACCCCACAGCCCACAGGCCTACTCTTATACACGCCCGCATCCTCGAACATTATTAATTTTACTCGATTTAAATATGGCGCTAAATCACTCTGTCTAATTAAGAGACTGTGTGACGGGAGAAATTCGATGAATGTTTCTTGTTCTCTTCTCCCCTATTATTATCGTTTGAGAGTTGGTAATCTTTGGTGGTGGAGTTGGTGTCGGTAAGACTTCGCCTCCAGCTAGCTCTCATGTATGATCTTCGCTTTCATTAATTTCTGCATCATTAGTAGCCTTTATTTTATTTCCACATTTTGTCCAATACCAACTCTCCTCTCTCAGGAGTCTAATCACTCCAATAGCTAACTCTAATAGGTTCTCTCTAATGGACTCAACCTTCAATTTTCAGTCAACGCTTAATGTTGCACATATGAGAGCAAAGATGTTATTTGTTCCTGTGTTTTTAAAGTCTTTGTTCTCTATAGGGTCTGGCACAAACAAAGTTTCGATTTCTGAACTTCCCTCCTTCGGGTTCTCTCCTTCTCGATGCAAGTGTTTCCTACATTTTTTTTCTGGTTGTTCTTTAGCTTTGATGTTGCAGACACCCATTGCTCACCCATTGAACCTCTATTAT
>JABUQX010098949.1:0-19519 GCA_015478945.1 Trachelipus rathkii
CTGAACCATGTTTCTGACGTAACTTATCTAAAATATACTTTCATAGTCATTATATCTACCTCAACACTATAGTATATATATTATTAACCTTGCTTCTCAGTCTTCTCTCTCTATATTTCATTTTCATAGGTTCTATCAGCAGCAGTGGAAACAATTAATGATAATTAGTTGATGAAATCTACCTCAGTTGAGTTTCCAACATTTTTTTTTATCACTTTTTTAATATATGTAGGTATAGGCAAGATTGTTGCCTACTACTATACCATATCACAATATAAGAGCACGCAATACACCTATCCACTCTCTCCAACAGCTACTGTTCATTAATACAGATTTAAACATTGCCGTTCATTTCCCTTTACAACTCTCATATTACCTTTTCAGCATGCTTCTGACAACTAATTTATCCATTCATTCTTCATCAAATAGTATAGTACCTGTGCACTTTCCAGTACTTACTCATCTTAATAACCCTACTCATATAACGCTCCACTCATAGTAAACATCATCACCTCTCTTACCTCGTGAGATCGAATCTCACTAACGTATGATATATATATATGATATATATCTTCCATCTCTTATACCTACTAGGCCTCATATACTAACTCTAAATTTACAAAGGCTATACTCTCGATACTAAGTTCATAGTCATACTATACTTTATAGTATACCGCTTAAGCCTCACACACATTGTACAAATACTCTCGAGAAGTAAATCTCTACTTCCACATACTTATTATATTATTTTATCGAATCAAATTCTCTCACTTATTATGGTTTATTTATCATACTATTAGGTATAGACTTATCCAATTTTCGGTGTGATCATATCCTTATATGATCATTCGAGTGCCAATATTGATGTAGGTATGAGCTTTTATCACTGTTAATATCTTTTAGCTTAATATATATTATTATAAAATCAGTATGATGAGCAGCTTATCTTTAACGTATCCTAGTCACATAGTATCTTCTTTACACATCACAAACTCTCGAGTTTTCTCAGATTTTTATTTCACTCACTAGACTCATATATAGGAGTTGAGTATTTAATCTTGCATATCTCCATGATCTATTTTTCACTCATACCTTTCGACTATCTATTCAAGTAACACTTCATTACTCTCTGCGAGACCTCTACATATTATCTTCATAGTTCTCTCCAACATGCACCTTCATATTCGTTTTATATATTTCATTCCATTTCACTTAAAATAATCTTCGCCTCATTCTCATTTTATCACAGTCAAGTATTATTAACAACTACGTTCCTGTGATATATTCACAAATTTTCTGATACAATTCTCCAGTTGACCTGATCCCAACAAGTACACATTAAAGTATAGGTATTATATATACTTGAACTATATATATTATTTATTATTATATATAATTATTATATCACCATCGTATTATACTATTACTTTATTCTTGCGTACTTACATTCTATTTAGCATAACTATTATATATATATACTACGTCCCCTTACCACACTACGATACTCCAAGCAATCCTCAACACTTTGTCCCTCCTTTTCTGCTGTCATATTGTTTTCTTATTTGCCGCTGATATGTTCTCTCACATCCTGCCTCTTTGAAATCTTTTCTATTTGCAACTCTTTTCCTCTTCTTTCTTGATGCAAAAGTAGGTTTCTTTTAATATCATCCTTCCCCAAACGCAAAAATATACCTTACGATGGGTCTGCATCTCCAGACACGGAGTACACCTCTTTACATCTCTAGAACATCTTCCTTTTTTATTAGTAGGGTCGTATCAGGCCATATGGATTTCTCCACATCGTCAAATCGCCCTTCCTTCTCTCTGCTCCACCTATCATGTCCACTTATGACTTCTCCTATGTTTATAAACGATGTGTTTTCAAATAACCGTCCATGCCAGTTTCTGCAACAGAAATCCTATCACTCTTCTCTCCTTCTCAGCTCTATTTTCTTTTCGCCAATGCTGCAAGGCTCCTATGACACTCTCTCACACCTCTTCTCTGTGTTCGAACGACTTGTCCATTCAAATCTCCCATTATCACCATTCTTTCCGTATGGCGACCTGTTTTTAATTTCCTGTAGTTTCCGATATAAACCTGCTTCTTCTCGAGCTTCAGTTCTGTCCTCTGTGTGCGGTGCATAACCTTGTATATACACTAATAACCGACATGTGTTCCATTTTGATCGAAACCATCATCATTACTCTTTCATCCCCATAGTCCACACTTTCTACTCTGTCCCTGCGCCAATTCTTCAGTCAAAATCTACTCTCTACTCCATGTCTGGTGCCCTCCCCACCACTGTACATCTCAATTATAGTTGGTTATGCTATTGTTCTTGCTACACTTCCCATGAGTCTGGTCTCACAGACTCCCAAAATATCCAACTTCCTTCCAGCATCAGCTCCACCATCTCCTCCTCCTAACCCCTAAGGGTTCCAACATTCAAGGTAGCCACTCTAAGGCTTCTCCCGGAAGGATTTCCGTTTTCAGGTCCTCTATCGCGCGGTCGTCTCCGTCTAATCAGTCCGTGGTTCCGAGGCAAAACAGAGTTTCTGACGCATTTCCACTTGGCAGTCGGCTTGGTAGCCTGTCTGGTTTGCAGTTTTTGGTTCTCCACGGCTCTCCTTATTTTATATTTGCGGAGCTACCTCCTTAACGAGGCGTCCTCCCCCCATTCGCCACCTGGGGGGACGCGCCTGGTAGGGGTTAACTCCTCCTAATGTATTATATTTATTATTATTTATTATTATTATTATTATTATTATTATTATTATTATTGAATTATTATATTATTATTTATATTATTATTATTATTTTATTATTATTGCTACATTCATTAGGTTCACAAAGCTTTCGACGTGATTGTTCATGACATACTATTAAGTAAACATGTACAAAGTATGAGGCATTGAGGAAACCAAACTTACAATGGTTTATACAGCTACTTAAAGGAGAAATCTCAATACTTAAGTTAAAACTAAGGGAAACATTCAACCACACTTCAAACATCAATGGCGTATCCCAGGGTTTAATTATTCAATAGAACCGTTATATCTTTCTATTTACTCTATATACTAATGATCTGTTCAGCTCACATGACGCTTTTTTTAGTCTCATTTGCTGGAAATACTTCCATCTTAATAAATGACAAAAATCTCTCTCTCTCTCTCTCTCTCTCTCTCATCTCTCTCCTCTCCTCTCTCTCTCTCCTCTCTCCTCTCTCTTCTCTCTCTCTCTCTCCTCTCTCTCTCTCTCTCTCAAAGCAGTAGATACCTTAACAAAAATAATAAAATAATAAAAATAATAAAATAATAAAATGAAGTGGAACTGCATAAGCCAAAATACTCGGAATAATACTCGACGAAAAATTGACATTTAAAGATCATGTTAACAACCTAGCTAGCACACTAGCTAGATACATGTATGTGCTAATAAAATTAAAAAGTATTGTACCCACTTCTATTCTTAAAAAGACATACTATGCATTGATACACCCCCATTTGCTATACTATCTTCCTATCTACGGAACCACAAGTAACTCCGTAATCCATCCTGTAATTGTAATTCAAAAGCGATTTATTCGCCTCATTAGCAGTACAAGAGACTTTTACAGCCATACACAACCCTTGTTCAAAAAACTAAAGATATTACAGTTTAATGACTTACTCAATATACAATAAAAGAAATAGATAAAATTATCCATAATAATGCCTGCGACTTCTTGCTATCAAATTTTCACTCAAACCAAGCAAGACGCGAGGCAAATCGAACAAGTTCAAGAAATAATAATTACATAAAAGCTCCATTCTGTCGATTAAAATAAGCCACACAATGCGTCAGCTACAAAGCAGCTAAACTTTACACCCCAATACCACAAGACATTAAAACCGAAAACTCTATTAAGTCTTTTGCTAGAAAAATAAAAACTTATTATCAAAATAAATATTAATAACTAACAAACTCAGCGATTTTGCTTTTGTAAAAACTAGACATTATTTAACCAAACTGGCTACCATCACAGTACCCGTTATTATTGCAAGTCAGGATCATGATAATGATTGTAACTATCATCAGACTATTAATAATTACCACACTTAACATTCGTTACCAAATAACAACTGCTAACATACCTAGCACAATTTTATCTATTCAAATTATTATTATTATTATTATTATTATTATTATTATTATTATTATTATTATTATTATTATTATTATTATTATTATTATATTATTATTATTATTATTATTTATTATTTATTATTATTATTATTATTATTATTATTATTATTATTATTATTATTATTATTATTATTATTATTATTATTATATCTTATTATTATTATTATTATTATTATTATATTATCAAAGGTCACCTTTTATTATTAGTTCCATTAGTGTATTAATAACATTAGTTGTTTTTATTTATTGCCATTTGGGTCTCCTCCGATATTTCCGATACCGCCTTTAATAGAATTCAGACAACGGCTCGGAGCGCTTTCAATGATTTTTTGTAATATTGATATTTAATTAGGAAAATATTTAAGCAAGCAAATTATAATTAAAAAATTAAAATGTTACAAAAAAGCTTTTATATAGCGTATTTATTTATTCATTTATTATTATTATTATTATTATTATTATTATTATTATTATTATTATTATTATTATTATTTATTATTATTATTATTATTTTATTATTATTATTAATTATTATTATTATTATTATTATTATATTATTATTATTATTATTATTATTATTATTATTATAAATATCATTATTATTAGTTATTTTATTTTTACAGTACTTATCTTTATAATCAGTATAATCACTATTACCCTTGTTTTTGTTACCTTAATACCATTACTATAGTTATTATTATGAGTATCATAATTATTATTACTACCATTACTATAGTTATTATTATAATTGGTGTAATTATTATTTATATTAGTAGTATTATTATTAATTTATTTCATCAAATCTGAAAAAGTTTGAGCAGGGACCGTAACTGATATTAGGATACTTGACAAGGGATGACTCATTATTATTTATTATTATTATTATTATTATTATTATTATTATTATTATTATTATTATTATTATTATTATTATTATATTTACAATTATTATTATCATTATTATTATTGCTATTATTATTAATAGTTATAATTATTTTTATTACTGTTAAAATTGTCCCTATTATTTTACAAATTATTTATTATTATATTATTTATATTAATTTAAATCATTATTGGTTGATTATTTTGATGAATATTAATTAGCAGCAGAGTATAAATAATATCAAGCCATTGGTGTCAATTGGCACTTTATTTTGAACCATATAGCTATTAATAATTTATATATTAAATATTTCATAATTTATTTAATTATATAATATTATTGGTTGACTAGTCTTGCAATTACTTTAATTTGTTGAAAATTAGTAACCTCTCCTATTTCAGATAATTAGTATATTGAAAAGAATATTAGGTATTTGTATATTTAATACTTAAATAGTGTGTGAGCATTAAAAGATATTCATATGCAATATACGGTAAATTGTAATTATGTGAATAACAGAAAAGTCTATAGAATTTAATTTATTATTATCCAATTACATATTAATTCATTTAAAGTAGTATTTTTTTTTTTTTATTAATTATTTATTATATTTATGATAAGTATTTAAAATATATTATTATAATTCTTTATTATTATTGAATTAATTTAATAATATTATTTATATTATTATTATTATTATATTCCTTTTGAAAAGTTATTATTATTAATTTTATATATATATATATTATTAATTTTATATCATTATTATCTAATTTATCTAATTAATTTATTTATTAAAATTATTATTATATATTTATTATTTTCAATATAATTAAATATTGTTTCTATTGTATTTATTTTTTTTGTTTGTATAGTATAATAATATTAATGTATATTATTATTTTATTATTTACAATTATATTTATTATTATTAATATATTATATTATTATTTTTTTATCAAATATATATTAATTATTATTATTATTATTATATTAAACTATCTAATATTATTTATAATATTAAGATATAAAATTATAATATTATAATAAAAAAATTAATTATTATTATATTATTTATTATTATTATTATTATATTATTTATATTATTTATAATTATTATTAATTAATTATTATTATTATTGATTATTATTTATTATTTATATTTAATAATAATATATATATAATTTTTATAGTTATTAATATAATAATATCCTAATAATTAAAATTATAATTATATGATAATTTAATAAGACTACAATTATTAAATTTATAATTTTAAATAAATAATTATAATTAATTTTAAGAAATAAATTATAAGTATATATTGTTATTATTAATTTATAAAATATATATTGATAATTAATAATTTATAATTATTAATTATAATTTATATTAAGCATATATATAATTTATGAACATAGAATTCAAATTACTTATTATTTTAATTATTTATTGTACATAAAATTGTAATAAAACTAAAAATAAATTTATAATAATTAATTATATTTTATTATATTAATTAATTAATTATTAATTATTAATATTTATAATTAATTTATTATTATATTATTATATTTAATTTAAATGTGAGATTTACAAGCCTTTCCTAATTTTCTAAGCTATCAACACGTTCTTACATGATGATTTTATTCAGTACTCTAATTCTAAGAATATATTAAGAACAAATTATAAATGTTTTCTGAAACTTTTATCTTATATATATATATACTGCCACTTCCAGGCATCATCGGAGACGAGTACAAGACTAATTTTAATCAATTGTATCGAAACAAAATAAAAATTATTTAATAATTAAAAATGAGTGATTATAATTCAAATTAAATGTTTTATATTAATAATAAATTCGTAAATTCCTTAAATAATACTTAATATCAAAAGGAGAGAATTTATCAATCTAGGTCTATATAATCAATAAAATAAAATTTTTCCATTTCATTTGTTATTTGATATATGATATAATCGGCTTTTGAGGGCTTTTTATTTAATAATAGAGACTCTAAGCACAGCCTCATTCAAAGAATTTCCCACGTCATCGTAGTATAATAAGATGTCCAAACTTAGAATGTAGAGATTGGGTTGGATTTCATGATTCGTCATTCAAGTTGTCTTCAATATACTGGTAATCTCTAGTATTAGATGTAACTCGCACGGCATGCTCTTTGAGAAGAATTAGTGGTAACCGATGTAAAGCAGGCATTAAACGGCCATGCTTTAATAACGTAATAATTGGTCTATAGGTTCAATTTGTCATTCTTATGCGAATCTAATATGTGGTCCGCACATGACATCATTCATTCCGGCTTTGTTTCATTCGCCACTAGATCTATTCATGAAAATCGCGAGATAGAAAGTATCTAATGGCTTGTAATGAAAACTAAAGTTTTAATTTCTTGGTGTTTTAGAGATTTGGGAGCTTGAAAAGTCTAAACTTCTTCACTAATACGATATAAAGAACTCCGGGAAGAAAGGAGAGCTTAGATATACGAAAGTGGTAAACACGCTTTGGACATGCCTTTTATAAGTCACATAACCGTAAGTCGATTTAATTATGACACAGATATCCGGCTAAAGAAAAATAGGGTTGCAGTAACACAGCACGAGTCCAAACAAAACTCTAAAGCAAATAAACACTTTAGAGATGAATATTAGACATGTTCCATTTAAACTATACTACTAGTTACTGATGCAAGCATGGCTGTAAGGCGTGGACGTAAGGCACGAGACACGTGACGTACTATGTAGTATAAGCCCAAGTTAAACGGTATTAGAAGAGTGCTGTCAATGCTCGTACATCGATATCACCACACTAATTCTCTAAAACCCGCCGTCCACAACTGAGTAGATACATTGGCTCGTGATATGTATATTTTGATTCAACTTGAATGTTTGATATATTTACCAACAACTCCCAAACCCAATCTAGACATTTCTAATTTTGACATCTTAAACCGAGAGCAGGAGGAAAATTTTCTTGTAATTGTATGTGCTGGTGCTGAGTCTCGTCCTTATTGCCTTGTGCTTTGAACAATATATCAAAATCATTCAAATTACAATTTTTAGTGTGAATTTTCTGTGACATTTATTATAGATTTTAAGCTGTGATATGATTCTACTCACTTTGATATATCTAATATGATAATTCATCTGTCTACAAAGGCACCTTATGAGTTTTGACGTTAGTGATCAAAAGTTTATACGAAGACTATAAAAATTTAGGTTACCTTCGACAATTGTAATATTGAAAATAATATATTACTTGTGTTGCATATCTAGTTCAAGTTGTATAAAATTAGATCCTTGGAACTCGTTACATCCGACTGATGCCTGAAGTGGCCTACAGAGTCGAAATATTAGATTATAAAAAGTTCAGACAAGGTTGTTCTATTTTTGAGTTATCACTCCGACACAAGGCTTTGAAAAATAATCAATACAATGTAAGCGAGGAGTGAATACTCCTTTTAGAAAACTGCATAAGGCTTGGCATAATCTCACATAACGAATCATAGAAGCTGATCATAAAAAAATTCTATATTATTATTATTTTATGACTTATATTATTTTCATTATTTATCACTTAAAAACTCGTAAAAATAAATTGATATATTATTTATAAAAATAATTTTATTATTATTTTTTATTTTATTTTATCTTTTTTATTTAATATTTAATTTTTTTTTTATGCTTTCATCTATTTCATTTTATTTGTAATATATATTCTTTTATATATATTAGTATATATTATTATTATTATTATCCCAGATTTATTATTTATTTAATTCTATGTATTAAATAATATTATTATTATTACTTATAAGATAGAGCTTTGTAAGATAATCTTTAACTATTTGATAATTATTTATTATATTATGTATTATATAACAATCTAATTATTAATTATTAATGTATTATATAGTATTAATATATTTATTATATATTATTATTATTCTAGTAGTAGTATTTATTATTATTATAGTTTTTGTTTTACAACTTTTAAAGTATTTCTATAAAGTTTCATATCTCTTGTATGTGGGTGAGTATGTATATTCTTCAATGAGACCCATAAAAAGATGAATATATTATCTTTAGTATATAAACAATACTTTGCTTACTTGAATAAATGAATGAATTTGAAGTAAACACTGCATATTTATGTTTCCTTATGGTTTAGTTAATATATACAATAATTAAATTAATAAGATATATATATATTATAATAATAAATAAATTAATGATAATAAAATAATATAAATAATGATATAATTATATTAATTAGTTAAAAATAAATGTATTAATATAAATAATAATAATAAATATAACAATATTATATAATATAATATATTAATATTTGTTAAAATACACTACTACGACTAAACTATAAACTACTACTCTTATCTATACTACTTCTCAAACTTACCACTCTATCCTACACACTTAATAAATATTAGGATAAAGAATTATATATATTATATTATTATATAATAAATATAATTATATTAATAAATTATAATAATTAATAATATAATATATAATTATAATAATAAATAATAAATTAATAATAATATAGATAATTAATAATAATAATATTGGAACTTCATATGCATCTTCCATTGTATAACGTATATAGCTAATTCTAATGTACAGAATCCCTTCAATCTTAAATCCACTATACGCAATTCATTATATCCTATATACAGTATTACATACCGAGCCAACATCTGAGTCCGTGCTTAGTATAAATGTTATATGGATATCTAATTGTAAATATTCATATTCAAATTTCTTTCTACAGATATTTGAAATCTGACCCTCTAAAGTCTAAACCGTTTCGTCATTATTATAATACATTCATTATGCGTAAATATTTCATCATTCTGTATTATATATACAATCTCTGAAGAAATTGGGATTTGAAAAAACAGTTTGTTAATCCCTCTCTTCCGGTAGGTATCGTGAGGGCCTTTGATCATCTTTTCCATTAGAAGTCACACAAAAATTACTCGAATATATGTTTTAGTGAAAGCATATAATTGAAAATTTTGGGGACGGCAAAAATTAAAAAAAAAAGAAAAAAAATTAAATTCTTAAGCACTTAGTTTTCATGTATAAGATCGTTCTTATGTGTCAAAGTTCACATAAAGTTTAGAGTGTTTTGGTCCCATCTAAACCCCATCATGCATGAATCCCCGAACCCCATGAGTGCCATGATGACCCATTTATAATCGTAAATAACAGATAAGAAATGCCTTTCAAATGACCCTTAAAAGCAGTAAATATTACTTTTTAAAATGCCTCAACAAGTTTTTAAATTTAAAACCCGTTCAAACCCCTCAAAATATAAATAACTTCGAAACGATAACGGTTTGAATTGTGTGTCAGCTTAGCCGATATCCACAAAAAGCTTCCACAAATATGGCAACGAATAACGGCAACATGGCTTAAGATCGACTAAGCGTGAAACTTACGTACAGGCTAAGTATGGCCTTAACATATAATACAATTCGTTAATCGTATAACTGTTTCTTTCTTACTAAAATATCTTAAATATTTGTTTATTAATTTATAGGTTTATTCAACGTAGCAACAATGAAGAAATTCCACCAATAAAATACACAATACACACACACACCTACAAACACACACACACACACACACACACATGCACACACACACACAAACAAACACAAATACAAACAAGCTCATATATATATATATATATATATATATATATATATATAAAGGCCTAATATAGATATAGAAATAGTATCAAATCACATAAAAGTAATCTACATAAAAATATATATATATTACACATATATATATATATATATACTATATAATATATATTAAATAAGGCCTTAATTTGGATATTTTAAACTATTTAAAAAATGAATATTAATAATTCCTGTAATAAGAACTATTTTTATTTTTAACCTTTGTTCTTGGTGTTGACTTGTGAAGGATTTTTAAAAACTTTTCTAAACTTCCTGATGGAGTAAGTGGATAGACGCTGGCCTTGGATATTCATCGTTCTTGGAAACCAAATGAGCACAGTTTCTAGATGCTCCAAGACTCTCTCTCTCTCTCTCTCTCTCTCGTCGTCTTCAAAGTCTCTCTCAATCTCTCAATCTCTCTCTCTCTCTCTCTACCTCTCTCTCTTTTAATAATATATATATATTATATATATATATATATAATAATTATATTATATATATATATTATATATTTAATGTTATAATTTTTTTAACATTATATAAAAATATTAAAATTTATAAAAAAATTAATATAAATAATATTTATATATTATAATATATTATTACTATGATATATATATATAATATATTATATATATTATATAAATATACTATATATTAATATATATATATATTATATATATATTATATATATAATATATAATATAACTATATAGTATAATATATATTATATAATATTATATATATATATATATATATATAAATATATACACAATTGATTTAAATTTATTTTACTTTGTGTTCAATTTTTATTTTGAAATCCCAAATAAATTTGTCAAAAATAAATAATAACCTTCCGATACTTTGATCAACTGTCTTGGTATTCTCCTACTCTCCTCTCCTCTCTCATCTCTCTCTCCTCTCCCTCCTCTCTCTCTCTTCTCTCTCTCTCTCCTCTCTCTCCGCTCACGCTTATCACTCGACTCAACTCACTATCACCGGTCACTCTCCTCCCTTCATCTCCTTCTCGTCTCCTCGTCTCCTCTCTCTCTCTCTCGATCTCTCTCTCCTCTGTCTCTCTCGTCTTCTCTCTCTCTCTTCTCGACACTACGTATATATATATATATAATATATATATATAATTATATATATAATATAATAATATATAATATTATATAATATATATATAATATTTAAAAGCTTAAAGAAATAAACTTCTTATAAATAGTTTAAAGGAAATTTAGGCCCTTATTCTGGTTACTTTATAAAAAAAAAGTTTTTTTTAATTTTTAAAGATAAAGTTTTTTTTTTATAAAGTAACCAGAATAAGGCGCTGAAATTTCTATATATGATTATATATTCAGATGTTCAAGTAAAAAATGAAAGTTATTTTTCGCGGGCAAAATTGTGTGTTTCAAATATGACGGTGAGCAGTACAAGCAGTACGGAACTAGCCCGGGTGGGAGGAAGTCTTATGGGGATGCTCGCACTATTGCCTTATTGACCAGAATCGAGTAAGTCAATGTATATAAAAAATATTTTCAATTAAAAAAATATGATATATCATACCTTGTTTTTAAATTACAAATGTTTTTTTTTCAAAAACTTTAAAAATGAAAAATAATTTTCTTTATAAATAAATATAAATGCTTTAACTCTTGCTATAAATATATAAATGCGCAATCAATGATAAATGCATTTTTCATTAAAAAAATAAATTTAAAAAAATGGAGTAAACACTTTATTAAAAATTTAGAAAAACCTTAGAACTAGAAAACATCTAACCGCTTGCGCGTCTCCCTTCGAGGGATGCAGCCGCATATAACCTAGTTTACGACGAGGTGACACCATCGCCTAGATGTATACCAAATTTCAGCCATATACAACATATAGAACGCAAGCATGAAAAAATTACCATACCCCCCTAAAAGGGCCCAACGATACGTAACCCTGTCTACGACGAGGTTAGCTCATAAAAAGGGGGAATACCAAATTTGATGGAGATACGATGTCTCTAAGACTTCGATTGCTAGGGGAACGTCTCTTAAGCCTAACGGCTGTTATGGTACTTGTCAGCGGTGAATTTGGTGATCAAAATTTGTGTCGTCATCATAGGTTCGGGATCAAAAATAGTTACTTTATTCAACGCACGATAGTCTGAGCATACCCTTTTTGTACCATCCTTTTTCTGCACAACTACAACAGGAGCTGTGTAAGATGAGGTTGATTTGACAATCGTTCGCATCTTCAACATTTTATCAATTTCTTTTTTCAGCTCAGTCTTGGTAGTGTAAGGCAAAATCTAGGGTTTAATTCTAATCGGATTTTCATGTATCATATCTATCACATGTTGGTCTTGACGTGCCGTTCCTAGTATATCTGTAAACATTTCGCTGTGTGGCTCCAAAACATTCATAAGTTCTGCTCTCATTTTGTCTGAAATTTCATCACAGATCTTTACATCTTTTAAACTTTCATTTCTTTTTATGACAGTTTCCATCACAGATACAGATATGTTTTCTTCGTTTTCATCTTTACGATGAATAGCGAAGCTCCAATCTCTTGATCCTCGTTCCTTTCTGTCACACAATCTACTTCTCTTGAGATGCACCTCTTCAGAAGGTTTATGTGGTAAGTTTTTATCAAATCTCCAACTTTTATTTTGTAATTGTCCTTGCCATGAGGAGCATCCACTTCATATGGTCCGCCCAATCTCATCAAAATTTTGTTATGGGATGTAGGTATTAGTACCAGAGCGAACTCTCCTGCTTTTAAGGTTCTGTTTCTAGACCTTTTATCATAGTACTTCTTCTGCTCAGTCTGAGGTCGCGCGCTAGGTTTTCTCGCGCTATACGTAGCGTTTCATTTAAACGTTCTTGTAGGTCGAACACATATTTGTATGTGGTCTTTGCTTGGTCGGGGTCAATGCCTCCTGACCAGGCTTCTTGTAGAATTTGCATGGGACCACGTACAGATCTTCCGTCTAACAACTCAAATGGTGAAAATCCAGTAGATTCTTGTGGCGCTTCCCTATAAACAAATAGAAGTGGCTCTATAAATTTGTTTCTTTTTCTCACCTGTTCATGACACATCCTTTTCGACAGAGTTTTCAAGGCACCATTAAATTTCTCGGTAACACCTTGGGTCATGGGGTGGAAAATACTTGAGTGGATCTGGCGGATGTTTAACATCCTCGCAACATCTTTCATTAACAATGATGTAAATTGGATACCATTGTCTGAGAATATTTCTTTGGTTACTCCCAACCTCTTGAATATGCTCATTAAGCTTTTAGCTATCTTGATATACTACTCTTTAGTGGTATTGCTTCCGGATATCTTGTCGCGCTATCGACTAATGTCAAAACAAACTGGTGCCCTTCTGACGATGGAGGAATTATGGGTCCTATAAGATCGATAACGACCCTTTGGAATGGTTCTTCAATGATACGCATAAAACAATGGTACTCTTGGTACTCTACCTTTTGGGCGCGTTCTTTGACATATGTCGCAAGAGTAACAAAAGCGGGTGACATCTTGATACATGTTCGGCCAGTAAAAGTGGTGTATAATTTTACCTTGTGTTTTCTTTACACCTTGATATCCTCCGAAAACTTCATCGTGGGCAATACTTAATACTTTATTTCTGTACGCTTTGAGTACAATTCAAGACGTTCCTCTCTTTGTTGTTTTCTATGATCCTTTTGTGTAATAAATCATTTATAAGAAGGAACTTTTTTTCGCCCTTTTCTATGGACTTCCATAATTTCTTCAGGGTAGGATCATTTTGCTGTTTCTTAGCAAACTCTCTTCTATCTCTTATGAGATTTTCTACTTGGTCATTGTCTTGCTCTGACAATGCCTCTCCCGGAGCAGTTATGTTCGGGATCTCATTACTTTTGTGATTTCTTTCAGGACAGATCCTCTTTGAATGAGTGTTCGTCAGCATTCTTCTTTTCTCTGAGCTGGGTTTTCTCTTTATGATGTTCTACAGGAGGTTCTTCAGTAGCACTACTATCCGCATGAGAATCACTCTTCTCTTTCAATGCCTCATCTGTATGTATATAAATCATGATTAGGAATATTCTCATGAGTGATAAGTGTCGCACTATCACTCTACGCTTTCCTGCGAAATTTCTTCTGCCTTGTTGATGCTTCGAGATTCTTACTTTGTGAATTTTACTTGCTTGCTTTACGCAGAGACTATGGTGCTGAGACCTATCCCATTCAGCATCAGGCTTATCAGGAGGTAATACTCCATTTATATTACCTAAAATAAGATCATATATGACATCTTGAATTATCACAGCCTTCGTTCTTCCCGTGTAGTAAGGTGTATCCAACTCCACGTTTGCTAAAAGAACACGTTTTACTATGTTATCCATAAGCCTCATGTTAGTAAACTCTCCTGTATATAATTCTTTTATAATGTATTTTTCTCTAAGTACTATTCCATTACACCCAGTATCCCTTAAACATTGGACATAAAATTCATTGGCATAGCCGCTAACCACAGGTAAGTGATAGGGATTATCGTTTGAATCTCCAATTGAACAGTTCTTTACTGTTTCAGCAACATCTTTTTTGCGAGATTCGCAATCTTTGTCCCACTCTTCTTAATTATATCCGCGGCAGCAACAGTAGTATTTAAATCGGATTTTTTTTATGCCTATAATGAGTAAATAGATCGTTAGATCAATAAGTTCTATAGATCATGGATGGGTTGGGAGGGGCGGTTTGATTTACTGAGAACTCTTTTTACTGCTTTAAGTCTATGTAAATAATGTAAATTTTTTACGTTATAAAAACATAAAAAAGAATAAATTTTTTTTCGTAAAAACAAAAGTATGAAAGAATAAAATTAAAATTAAAACTTTTTAAAAAACAAATTTTCAAATAAATAAAATTAAAAATAAATGAATGTTTTTTATACAAAAAGTTTTAAAGAAATAAAATTAAAATAATATTTTTAAAACAAAAGTTTAAAGACAATAAAATTAAAAATAAATAGTTTTTTTTTTAAAAATTAAAAAAATCGCATATGATAAATTTGAAGCAAAATAATTCACAAAGATAAAAATAAAGAATAAAAATAAAAATAAAATTTGAAAAAAAAATAAAAAATAAACAATCAGTTCAGTACTGATTTATTAAATGAATATTCTACATAACCTTCACTCCTGCTCGTTCTGTATGCATTGTTAGTTAGTATGGAACTTTGTATTGTTAACAGTTTATTCGAACGTAAGGTATGTTAGGGTATGTTAGGTATTGTCATTGGGCGTTATATTTTTTAGTTCAGGCTATGATATGTTAACTTTACTGATGTGAAAACTTGTTACATCATAATATATTCGTTGGCCTGTATGATAATTAGGTTAGGTTATGGTAAACTTTTGTTAAATGTTACTATGTTAATGTAAAAAAAACAGTGATATGTTAGAGATGTTTTTGAAAAAAGTGCGAATAGGGTACTTCCTGTAGGTAATGGTTAGTTACTTTTAACTGTTGTTAGTATGGAACTTTGTTAATGTTAACTGTTTATTTGTGCTAAGGCGTATTAGGTTGGGGGTGTACATTATACTTAGTTAGGTTATATGTTAGCTTTATTGATGGTGAAAACTTTGTTACGTTAGCATAATATTAGTTGGTTAGGATGATATTAGGTTAAATTATGAAATTTTGTTACAATGTTTACTATGTTTAAATGTAAAATACAATGATATTCAAGATAGTTTTGAACAAGCGTGAATAGTGTACGTTCTGTATGCATGTTAGTTACTTTCCTGTTGTTAGGTATGGTACTTTGTTAATGTTGACTGTTTATTCGCGTTTAAGGTATGTTAGGTTTGATGTTATACATTATTTCTTACATACGTTAATTATGGTAGCTTTATTGATGTGAAAACTTGGTATGTCAACATGTATTCGAGGGTTAGTATAAAGAGAACATATTTTTATGATGTTTGTCCAAAATATTACTCGAAATATGACTTGAATCAATAGATCACTAAATCAGTAGATCATAGGATGATAGATCAATGTTGGGACGGGGAGGGGAGGGATGGGTGGCTTGATTTACTGATTCACTGATTTACCATTTTAGGGTATGTAAAAACACAAATTTTTTACGTTATAAATATAAAAAGCGTAAAATTTTAGTAAAAAAAATGTTTAAAGTAAATAAAACAAAAATAAATAAAAGTTGTGATATGTTATACAAATATGACCTGAATCAGTAGATCGATAGATCATAGACAGGGTGCGGAGGGTGAAGTGGGTGGGAGGGTGGGGGGGGGTTTGATTTACTGATTTACAGCTTTTGGGTATGTAAAAACTCAAAAAAAAATTTAAGTTATAAACATAAAAAGAATAATTTTTTTTTAACTTTATTTTTTTTTTTTATTTTTCTTTTACTTTGTGTTTAATTTTTTTTAATTAATTTTTTTATTTATTTATTTATTTATTTATTTATTTATTTATTTATTTATTTATTTATTTATTTATTTATTTATTTATTTATTTATTAATATTATTTACGAACTTACAACCCTCATATCGAGATCTAACACAAAAATACATATTTAATGGATATCAATAGAGTTTTGAACAGTTTGGGTATATACCAAATTATTATCGTTCTATGTCAATTTCCAAAGTATTGGGGCACAGCCCAACCCATGGGGGTATATGTCATTTTACCTCTTCTACAAGAGGATACATTAGAAGAGGTAATATACCGAGTTTCTTGTTCTATGTCAATATTCTAGTTTTTTGGGGGCCCCTTTGGGGGTGTCTACGGTAATTTTACCTCTTCTACAAGCGAGGGTACCTTATATGAAAGGTATATTCCGAGTTTCACGTACTACGTCAATATTTTAGGTTTGGGGGTCAGCATCCCCATGGGGTACCCACGGTCAATTTAGACCTTTAGTCTACAACTGGGATACATCCTCAATAAGGTTGTAATACGCGAGTTTCATCACTCTACTCTTATATTTCGGGTTTGGGGTCAGTAACCCCGCAATGGGATCCCCACCGTCATTTTACATCGGTTACACTAAGATACATCCTAAGAAGGCGTATACCAAGTTTCAGATTTCTATGTTCAATAATTTTCAGGTTTGGGGGCCATCACCCCTCTGGGGCTCCCAAGGTCATTTTACCCACGGTTGCATCTAAGATATATCCTCAGAAAGTTGCATACTGAAGTTTCATCACTCTATCGTCAATATTTCAGGTTTGGGGTTCAGTAGCCCCCAATTGGGTCCCCTCGGTCATTTTACATCGGTTACATCTAAGATACATCTATAAAGTTTCTTTCATCGTTCTACGTCAATATTTCAGGTTTGGAAGGGAACAGCAGCCCCCAATGGGGTCCCCTCCTACATTTTACCTCGGTTACACCTTAGATAATCCTCAGAAGGTGTATCAAGTTTCGTCGTTCTACGTCAATTTCAGGGTTGGGGGCCAGCAGCCCCCAAGGGGCCTCGGCATTTTACCTCGGTTAACACCTAAGATATCATCTCAGAGGCTGTATACCAAGTTTGTCGTTCTACGTCCAATGTTTCAGGTGAAGGCCAGCAGCCCCGAGGTCCCCTCGGTCATTTACCTCTTGTTACACGACCAAGATACCCATCCTACGAAGGCTGTATACCAAGTTTCTTCGTTCACTCAACGTCAATATTTCAGGTTGGGGGTCAGCAGCCCCAATGGGGTCCCCTCGGTCATTTACCTCGGTTACACATAAGATACATCCTCAGAAGGTATACCGAGTTTCATCACTCAACGTCAATATTTCAGGTTTGGTGGAGCCAGCAAGCCCACAATAGATCCCCTCTTCATTTTACCTCGGTTAACACCTAACATACATCCTCAGAAGCTGTAACCAAGTTTCCGTCACTCTACGTCATATTCAGGTTTTGGGGCCACCTGTTAATATAATAATAATAATTAATAATAATAATAATAAATAAAAAATAATAATAATAATAATAATAATAATAATATATAATAATGATAATGATAATGAAAGAATAATAATAATTAATAAAATATATAATAATAATAATAATAATAAATAATAAAATAATAATAAAATAATAATGAGATAATAATTAATAATAATAATAATAATAATAATAATAATAAAAGAGTCAGGAGAAATAATTGAAATTTTCAAGTGTGGTCGAGTCCGGTGCGTAAAATCTGAATACTAAGGGATTCGATTTTTTTTGGAGGTGCTGTACGGTGCGACGCAGGCTGAGTGGCACGGGGGAGCCATGCGAGGGGCTATATACGGAATATATATATTAATATAAAATATAATATAAATATATATATATATATATATATATATATTAATATATTATAATATATATATATATATATATATATATATAAATTATATAATATATATAGGGGCCGGTGCGGTGCGGTAAATATATATAAAATATATAAGTTAAATTTAATTTTTTTTAATTTATTTATTTATTTATTTAATTTATTATTTATTAATTTTTTTTATTTAATAAAAATAAAAATAAAATAAAATTAATACACGAAATAAGATAAGAAACGCATTACGTTATCAGTAACACGCTGCGTTATCAAAGATCAAAGGACCGCCGTGGGAAAAAATGATTACCAGCGAGAAGACACCAGTGGAACCTTGAATAGGCAGCCTCAGGTTGGTACCTAACTACTGACTCATGGTATA
>JABUQX010098950.1:30000-46230 GCA_015478945.1 Trachelipus rathkii
ATAATAATAATAATAATAACAGTAACAACCGCAATAATAACAGCCTTAATATGATATTAATAATTATAATAATAACAATAATAATAATAATAATAATAATAATAATAATAATAATAATAATAATAATAATAATAATAATAATAATAATAATAATAATAATAATAATAATAATAATAATAATAATAATAATAATAATAATAATAATAATAATAATATTTAAAATAATAATAAAAAAGTAATAATTGCAATTAATAATAATAAAATTTTTCTGATTTACAATTTTTTTAACTTAAGAAACGAAATATCATTTCATATAATTTTGTTGTGCTGAGAATTAAATTGTACTTTAATAATATATGCTGCGTAAATCAAAGTTAAAATATTTCGCTATAAATATAGGATTTAGTATAAACAATATGGTACATAGGCATCGTAAGTTAATTCTATGATCACTAATTGTAACGTGTTGAGGAAGGAATACCATACACAATGTACATCACAAGGTAGTACGTACATAAAGTGTACATGACTTACATGTACGTTTCTTCTTTAGTCTTTTGTTTTGCATAAATCTTTGAATGTTTATCAAATGGAATTCTAGCAGTAATCTGATAACTGCACTGGACTTTATTGTTCGTAGTTCGTATTAGCGTTTCTTCCTAAATAAAGTATTCTGACGATAAAGTTTTTCTTATCAATTAGTGAACCATTGTTATAGGGAATGGATTTGAAGTGACATATATTTGATTTTTTTTTTTTCATTGCAGGAAAGAATATTTTTCTACAATAGTTTTTTAGATTTCTCAGTTTTGTAGTTTCCAAGCAAGTAAGTTGTTTGTCATCAATCGGGAAGTACTACACTTCACTCTTGGAAAGCTTACTTGGAAAGCTTACTAGTCTACTAATATCACTAATTTATCTTTGGCATCTTTGGAAATTGTCTCTGAAATAGCAAAATGCTCCTCCATTTTGGTCCATTTCCTTTAAGAAAGACCTTCATTAGTTCTAATTTAATGTGCAAAGATAATGGCATCATCAAATTAGAGTCCACAAAAGTTGCAAAGGCAACATATCTTTGAACGTGAAATCAGAGAGTAAATAGGCGTCCATTCTCCACTCTGGAAAAGTTCATATTTTTATCTGCCATCTCGTTTTTATCTGCCATTTTATTTTATTTTTTTTATGCCATTTTTATCTGCCACCTTTATGTATTTGCAAATCCTACTTTAAGTCCAAGTAGCATAGCATTATTATTATTATTATTATTATTATTATTATTATATTATTATTATTATTATTATTATTATTATTATTGATTATTATTATTATTATTCATTAATGCTTTTAATTATTGATTATTATTGTTATTATTATTGATTGAAGTTATTGAGTTGATTTAGTTATTAATGTATGAGTTATATGAATAATTATTATTAATATTATTATTGGAATTCTTATTATTATTATTATTTATTATTATGTATTATTAATGTATTATTATTATTGATTAATTAATTATTATTGAAATATTAATTATATATGTATTATTATTAGTTATTATTATTATAATTATTATTATTATTATTATTATTATTATTGCTTTCTTTTTACATTGAATATGATTAGGATTAGGACTAAGATTATGATGTATCTATCTTTTTATTACTTTCAAAGATTTTATTTTTCCTGATAATATAATCTCACTCAAAATTTGATGCATTTCTATTTAATTTTAATAATATAATAATTATTAATTAGGGTTATCTATTATTACTTGGATTATAATTATTATGTTAACTATTATTTTTTTATGGGGAGTTAGTATGGGAGTGTATTATTATTAGGTTATTATTATTAGGTATTGATTAAAGTAACCAATATTAGTTGATTATTATTATTATGTATTTGATATTATTATTAATTATTATTATGTATTATTATTTATTATTATTGATTATTGATTATTATTATTATTATTATTATTATTATTATTATTATTATTATTATTATTATTATTATTATTATTATTATTATTATTATTATTATTATTATTATTATTATTATTATATTATTATTATTATTATTATTATTATTATATTAGTTATTGATTATTATTATTATTATATTATTGATTATTATGTGGTTATATTATTTAGGTTATTAGTTACTTAAAAAGAGATTTATTTGTTTTTATTTGTTTAAAATTTTATTTCAAATTTCTGGAGCCTGCTCTTGTTATTAGTATTATTTATTATTTATTTATTAGTTATTATGTATTATTATGGTATTATTATTATTATTATTGATTATTATTATTATTATTATTATTATTATTATTATTGATGTAATATTTTGAAAAATTATATTATTGGTTATTATTATTATTATTATATTATTATTATTAATTTTTTGATTATTATTTATTATTATTGATTAGTTATTAATTAGTTATTAATTATTATTGTTATTTTATTATTATTATTATGTATTAATTATTATAATTATTTTTGAATATTATAATGATTGATTATTATTTTTATAATATATTGATTGATTGAATATTATTATTATTATAATTGACTGTTCCGTATTGTGATACAGGTTAATATAATGTGGGTTGATATTACTATTATTAGGATTGTTATTATTTTCATTTGTATAATGATTATTATTTATGGTATTATTATTATTGATTGGATTATGTGATGTAATGTGATGTAGGTAATTGATGTAATATTATTAATATTGATATTATTATTAATTATTATTATTAATTTTTTATTATCAATTATTATTATTGATTATTAATTATTATTATTATTAGGTATTCTTACCTATTAGAATCATTAATAACTTGTGATGTTCTTATTATTATTATTTATGGATTGAGGTTATTATCTGGATTGGATTATTGATGGACGAGTAGCGTATTATGTGATTATTATTATGTATTGGATTATTTATATTGATTATTAATTAGTTATTTTATTATTATTATTCATTAATTAATTATTATTTATTTATTATTATTTTATTATTAGTTATTATTATTGGATTATATATTATTATTATTATTATTTTTATTATTATTAGTATAATTAATATTAACATGTATTTTAATAGTAATAGCCTGATTGAACTTCTTTTTTATCACTAAAAATACTGGAAAAGCCTCTCCAAACTAGTCGAGTTGAACCAGGTCCTGCCTGTCCAGACATGCTTGGCTCGCGCCATGCATATGGCGTCCACCTTTAACTAATGAAGCCGATTAACAAAAGGGGAAATTACGGAAAAGAAAATGATAATATCCCCTGACGAAATTGTTGTAACAGTTATATGAACTTAAAATATTAATGAGTAAACCTGCTTATTAATTGAAAGCCAAAACGCCCCAAAAAATGGGTCCATAAAAGGGAAACGTTGATTAAGGATTATGTAAATCTTTATCGGTCGTGGAGTTGCTTCTTGTTATTTTGTAGAAATCTTGCAAGAACCGAAACACTTCTTTTTTTTTCTACATTTAGAGTATAAAAAGGCGTTTTATTTTATTTTATTAAATAGAAAGCTATTTTGCCAACACAGCACACACACACACACAGCAGCACAGCACACACACACCTACACACACAACAGCACATTTAAGCGGCATATGATATAGGTAGTATATAGTAGGTATATAATTAGTAGTAAGTAGGTAGTGATAGTAGATAATGATATATATAATATATACTATATAATGATATGAAGGGTAGCGGTCGGGTAGTTAGTATACTATAGGTAGGATGAATGCGGGGTAGTGTGAGCTGGAGGTATAATAGTATGATAAGAGTGAGGGTTGTTAGTATATGGTATACTGCGGTATAATAGGTAGTAGTATAGTATACTATGATAGTATGATATATATAATAATAGGTAGTAGTAATATGATATATATGATATATATATAGGTAGTAGTAGTAGGTATATATATATAATATAGTATGTAAATAGGCTAAGGTAGAGGTAGGTGATAGTAGAAGTGCGTAGGTGATAGTGACTGGTTGTAGTGAGTATGATGGTAGTATAAAATAATAGGGTATACGTATATGTAGATGTGAAGTAGTTGGTATAGAGGGGGTAGGGTGATGATAGAGGTAGCAGGTATAGTAGTTATATATATATAGCGGTAGGGTAGTATCGAAGTGTAGTATGAGTATATAGGTAGGGGGAGTAAGGTATAGGTAAGTAGTAAGGTATGGTGAGTGATTATATAGTGAGAGGCTAATAGGTATAGAGTGAATGGAGGTAGGTATAGTACGGTGATGAGTAGGTAGGTGTAGAGGTGTAGGTTATAGAGTAGGGAGGGGGGAGGGGGGTAGTATATATAGTAATATATAAGTAGTAATAGGTGGGTATAGGTTGTGATATACGTAATCGATAGGGCGGTGTATCATAAGTAGGTAGTAGTAATCTATAGTATATATAGGGTGATGTGAACGGATAGGGCGTGGAGGAGTAGTATATATAATATGAGTATAGGGGTAGTATATATATATATATTAGTAGTATATAGTAGCTATAGGGAGGGGGATATATAGTAGGGGCTGGGGATATTGTAGGGTAGATGAGTAGTAGCGTCTAGTGAGTAATATATATAGTATAGTGGTATCGAGTATAAGTAGGATAGGAGTAGGAGTCGTAGGTAGGTGATGTAGTGTATCATATATATATAGTAGTATAGTTACGTAGTAGTAGTACTAGTATATAGTAGGTAGCTGATAGGTAGTATAGTAGGTATATATATGTATAGTATAGGTGGTGATATATATATATAGGATATATTGGATGATATAGTACGCAGGATAGGTATAGGGGTATATATTGGAGTAGTAGTATTAGTAGAGTAGGTATGGGAGTAATGGCCTATATATATACGGTATATATGAGTTGGCCAAGGTATTAGCTACCTACGATAGTATATAGTGGAGTAATTAGTATGATAGTAGTAGTGGGTAGGTAAGGTATAGGTATATATATATATGGATATAGTTTATATTCTGGCCGCGCTATAGTATATAGGTAGTAGTATATAGGTATATATATTTATATATATGGTATATAGTGTATATATAATATAGTATGATATTTTAAAATATAGCTGGTTATAATGGTCTGCACTGCAGTCCAGAAGAAACCAGACTAGTATAGCTAAAAAAATTCATAAAAATAATTTATTCATCATTAGCCTATTCTGAAGAAAAGAGCTTTAATTATGTTCCTACCACAGATAAGAAGCTCAGGCAAATGCACACGAGGTTTTTATCGATAAGAAATGGTTTTCAGAATAAAACCAGCGGCCGTGCGGCGCCACCACCACACACACACACACACACACATCCACACAACACACCTACACACACACCCACCCACACAGCACACACACCATATATTAATACACACCTATACCTGTGTATAAATAAACTGATGCATACATACGAATATAAGCAGGAGAGATATTGAAGAGCTTTGGGCAATTTGAGAGTTGAGATTGATGTTCATATACAGTTCTGTTTATCATTTTTAATTTGGATTCTTATTTCTTTGAATTCAGGATTTAATAGTTTTTGAATTTTTTCATGCTTATTGATAATATATATTATCAGGTGATATAGTAGAATAGTTATAGTGATAGTTAGGGGTATAACTATATAGGGTATATAGTATATATATAGCTAGATATAGGTATATAGGTATAGTATATATAATAAGTATAGTAATATATAGTAGAAATCAGCAATAAGACGCTTAGTTTAATAGGTATCACAGTATGATATAATATATATATATATGAGGTATATAGTATGAGGTGTAGGGTAGCTTATGATAATATAGTATGATGAGTAAGTAATAGTAGTAGTATATTATAGGGTGGAGGTGATAACAGTATGATATAGTAGGTAGTATATATATATATATATATAGTATATAATATATATATAATAGTTAGTATATTAGGTATAGTATATATGAACCTATTTACACTAAAGTAAAGCAAAACTTATAGAAAGTACTTATAAAGCATTGTATTAGCCATAGGTCTTATAGAATTAGTGATATTAGTAGGTATGATAAGTAGGTAAGGTATATAGGGATAGGAGGTAGTATATGGGTGAGTAGTAGGTAGGGGGGGGTATAGGCGTATATCACGGGATAAGGTGAGGGTATGAGGTATAGGGGGATTAGGGCTAGTTATAGTAGTCAGTAGGGATGATATAGCGATAAGTATAGTAGTAATGTAATGAATATGATGAGGATAGGTGGAGGGCATAGAGCGATCAGATATATAGTTAGTAGCAGGGGGAGTACATTAATATGTGGCGAGAAAAAATTCAGTATGATATTGCTTGCATAAATTGCATAAATATAAGATATGTGTCAATAAACATTTGCGCGCGGAAAACGCCCTCTGTTTCCAGATACAGAGTGATGAAAGCATAGTTTTAACATCTAAGTTTTAGCAAATAAACAGTAAGACTAAATTGGTGGAAGAGGGTATGGTTTAAGACAGAAATTCATGTAAATTTAGATTAGTTATGAAGAATACATACATTACTGCACAGGAAGAAAATATAGCAACAGAAATAGGTTGACGAATGAAGGGCAATGGGCACTAAGGTTAGGAGGGAGCAAATGTGGAAAATGAGCACGGCCCCAGGGCGGCGAATACGAGGCCTCTATTCTGCGACGGGCACGTGAGTGGCGGACGACGGTTCAACATAATACCGGTGTGTTGGGCCGAGATTAGTGTCACAAGGAGCAGTGCCATTGATAGCGATCCCCTTAATTCTCACGGGGACTATTCACTGTTGCGTGTTGGTAAACAAATGTTTCAGGGTGACGGCCAACTAGGAAGAAATCCAATTAGCATTTTGGTCTGGAGGTTGCGAGGCCAAGGGTTGGCTGTACCGGGTCCGTCGACTAGATCAAGCGGGTAGATATACAGTGGTGTCAAGGATAGGGTTACGAGCACTGAAACTGAAATGAGAGCTTGGAGCGCACAGTCGTGCATGAAATACATTTTCGATCTTAATGTGTAATATAGGGAGTCTTCCAACATTCCTAGACTAAATGTGAAGGATTGGTCTGCAATTTTGCTGTTGGCACGGTCGCATGCGATACGAGAAGCCTTACTCGCTCGGAAATATATTTATAGAAGTACAAAGTGCGTACACTGCGTTGGGATGTGATAAGGGTACAGAAGTTGGTTTTTCAATACCCTGAAAACTGTCGGAATGAGCTTAAATTCAGCATTGGCAGCAAGCTCTGTTTTCTGGTAACGTTTGCCTGGTAAGGACTGGTCCGTCGAGTGTCTTGGCAGAACCGTGGTTCTTCGACGATCTGGAGGTTGAGTATAGGTGGCGGAGTCGCGGGTCGTTTCCATTAGTAAGTTTTTTAAAAACTTCCTGTTTCTCTAAGAAGTTGATGGAGACGTGCAACCATAGTATGATGCGGGATGACGAGGATGTGGAGGGTACATATGCTTCGTAGGACGACGGCAATGGCTGCTAAGTAATTAGCGTGTCGTGGGGACGAACGTAAACAAGAATTGGATATAGCAGCTTGTGCACTATTTGGTAGGTAATTGCATGTTATGAAAAAATAGTGAAGCAAAACTTGAAAAGGCGAAAACGTTGACAGCGAGCAGCAGGCGGAACTAGTATATGGTATAGGAATGAGTTGAGATAGGCGGAAGGCTAGTAAGAGTGAACAGGTAGGGGTAACCGTTATTCCGACGGTATATTTGTGCTGTATGGTATTAAAGGTTGAGAAGTGTGGGCACGGATCGGAGGGCGAATGGACTAATATCGGAGATTTATGTCCGCGGCACATAAGTATTCATCACCTTGTAAATGCTTGGAAACGAGGCGGTTTTCGGGGTGAAATGTTTTATTGGCACATGATTAGTCGATTGGATGAGTTTATGCAAAGGAAGTATCATATTGAATGTTTTGGCGCAATAGTTGTAATGAGTGACAGGGGCCTGTAGTATTATATATGATGGTGTAGGTGATATATAGGGTATATATAGTAGGGGGGTAGCGTATAAGTGGAGGTTGATGTAGGGTATAGGGTGTAGGTAGTTGAGTAGGGTATAGTAGGGGGGTATAGTAGATAGTAGGAGTATGGTCAGTAGTAGGGGTAGGGGATGAGGTACAGGACGTATACAGTAGTAGTATGTAGTGAGAAGGAATATATATATATATATATATATAATATATATATAATATATTACTATATATATATATATAGTGATATATATAAATATATATATATATATAGTATAATACTATATATGGGATATATATATGGTTAGTATATCGGTAATATATATATATATAATATATATATAGTATATATTATAGTATATTAATATATATAATATATATAATATATATATATATATATATATATATATATATATATAGTATATAATATATATATATATATATATATATATGTAGTTTATACAGTATATGATATATATAGTATATATATTAGTATATAGTACGTAGTGAAACTAATATATATATAATATTATATAAATATATATATATATAATATATGAATATATAGTATATTATTTCTTTTTTTCAAGTGGGAATGAGGCAGTGCTTCTAGTAGTAACATAGAGTTTGACTAGTGGTGAACCAAGTGACCAGTTAGACCGATATCAGTGAGAGAACATAACTTGGTGGGACGTGCGCAGGAGATTTTTGGTTTACAAGTTATCAACATTGGGTAAATAGTATCTAAATTTTATTAAATTTGAAAAAAAATGATGTAATTCCACTTCAAATTAACAAAGATATATATTATATTATATATTTATAGCCTATATAATAATTATATATATATAATATATATTATATATATTATATTGTATAGTATAGTATATAATAGATAGTGTAAGGGCGTAGAGATAGTAATATATATATATATATATAGTATAAAATATATACATAAGTATATATATATATTTATAGTTATATATATAAATATATATAGTACTATATAAGTCAAAATTTATCTGAAATATAAATAGAGGAGCGACAATATTTCGCGATTTAAGTTTTTTTGAATTATTTAATTTAAAGAATTTGAACTTGGATTTATAATGTTAATGTCAAGATTGCTCTAAAATTTATTCTGGCCAGCATGAGTTTGGATCTAATATGACCACCGAGAGACCTATTCGCTGGCTATTTAAGGGCAGGGATCCGCTAACTTTCAATAATAATAATAATATAATAGATATATATAATATATAAGTATAGGGCGACAGGGCTAGCAACCCGGCCCTTTACTTTTTTGCTTGTATTAACTTCTTGGGACCAGCGTTAAAATCTTAATGCGGCCTAGAAAACGACGATTTTCTGGAAAGCTCTGGAGAACGAGTTTCGAGGCAAATGGAAGAAGAGATATCCATCTGTAAGGATAAAGAACCTACCTGAGTGTAATAACTCAAGGATAGCATCAGAAACGCATTGCGACGAGAAATAGTTTCTCAGAGTTCTCTAGGATCAAGAGTTCGGGCAGAAGGAAGAAAGTGCTGGTCCAACTGACAGGGGCGAAAGCCCTTCCTGGGAGAAATCTGATGTTCTGTACATTATATAAATAGTATATATATACCTTATATATTATATATAATTATATATATATATATTAGTATATATATTATATATAGCTTATATGATAATGTATATATATAGTATATATATAGTATATAATATATATTATATAATTATAGTATATATATATATATAGGATAATATATATTTATATATATACTATATATAGTTATATATATATATATATATGTAAAACTGTCGGCGTGCGTATATTTGTTATTTATAGAAACAATTTAATAATAATAATGATGAATATATAATAATAATAATAATAATAATGGGAATAATAGATAAATAATAATAAATAATAATAATAATAATAATAATAATAATAATAATAATAATAATAATAATAATAATAATAATAATAATAATAATAATAATAATAATAATAATAATAATAATAAGTAATAATAAATAATAATAAAAATAATAATAATAATAATAATAATGATGATAATAATAAAAATAATAATGATAATAATAATAATAATAATAATAATGAATAATAATAATACATAAGAATAATAATATAATATAGATAATTAATAATAATAATAATAATAATTAATAATGAATAATAATAAGAAATGATAATAATGAATAATAATAATAATGAATGAGATAATAATAATAAATCATAAGGATAGAATAATAATAATTAATAATAAGTAATAATAATATAATAATAATAATGAATAAATAATAATAATAAGTAATAATAATAATAATAATAAATAATAATAATAATAATAATAATAATAATAATATTAATAAACGGAGGGAAATTCAAAACTTCTTTTGGAAGAAGACATTCTATTTGCGAGAGTACAAGTCGCTTTTACACAGATATTTGTATTGGTTAATTCTAGTCAAACGGAGGCAAAGCAATTTTGTTAAATTCAATATTGCCATTCTAAATACATAGAAAGGAGGCAAAGCAACAATAAATTCACATATATCGTAAATTAATATCTCATTTTACTTTGCTTTACTTTGAGGCATATTGTAGTGTCTTGATATCTCTTACAGTCTGTGAATGCGCATGGTGTTATCTTTTGAATAGGCAAATAAGTATAATACATATATAATATATATAGTTTAAATATAATATATATATGATATATAATATATATCTATTAGGTATATATAATATATAGGTATATATATATATATAAGTAATATATATATATATATAATATATATATAATATATATATAGGTATATAAGTTTTATTATATAGTATATCATATTATATTATTATACATTATATATATATATATATTATATATATAGTATAAATAATTACCGTATATATATATATATATATTAGGTAGTATCAGTATAGTATATATGATATATTAGGTATATATGATATCACCTATCATATATTCGTATAAATAATATTAGTTATATATATATGTATATATATATATATATAGGTATATACTAATAGTTATATTTATGATATATAATATATATATATAGTAATATATTAATATTATTATATGTATATACTATATATATAAGTATAGTATATAATAGTAGTATATAACATATATAATAGTAAGTATATATATATACGTATAATATGTTTAGTATATATTTATTTATTATATATATAATTAATTACTATGTATATAGTATATATATATATATAGTATATAATGTATTAGGGTAGGTATATATATTGATTTATTAATATATATATATATATATAATAGTATATAGTATATTACTATATATATATATATTATATATATATATTATATATATATAGCTATATATATATATTATAGGTATAGTTAATATATAATATAATATATATAATATATATATATAGTATATAATATATATATATATATAATATAATATATATATATAATATAGGTATATATATATACGTGCTATATATATAATATATATAATATATATATAAATATATAGTATATATATATATATAATATAGTATCAGGCATAAGTTGTTTTAATTTATTACTAGTGAAAGATTATTTTAGTGTAAAATTAAATAAAAACAAAACTCCAGTTAAAAAATCAACTAATGATCAAATATATTATTATTACAGAGGCTGTATTAACCATCTCCTAATTATGAAACTGTTATCTGACTTAAGCAACGCCTATAAATATGTTCTATTCATCATGTTTACGTTTTGATTAGTGATTTTACACACACACACACACGACAGACCACACACACACACAGCACCACACTCACACACCACACATAATATATATATATATATATATACTAGTAATATATAATATGATATATAATATATAATATATATATATATATAGTATATATAGTATAGTATATATACTATATAATATATAATAACAATAACCTCTGGTTCTTTTGTCGCAAACTTTTCTGACCCCCATGGAATTAACCGGCATGCTCAATCTTACATAATATCCGAACTGGTTAAGTCTAAAACAACTCCTTTATCTATTTTTCGGATATGATATGTATTATATATATATAGTATATATATATAGTAGAGGCGAATAGTATAGTGGAGGTAGGCGTAGTGATATGATAGAGTATATATATATATATAGTATATATATATTATATAGTATATATATATATAGGGTAATAGTATAAAGTAATAATAATAATATATAGTATATATATATACTAGTAGTATATATATATATAGTAGTATATATATATATATATAGTATAGTGGTATTATATAATATGTATAGTATGTATATATATATATAATATAGTATATATAGTATATAATATAGTTATGAGTGTAGTAATAGGTATATCTATATATATATATATAGTAGGTATATAGAATATATATATAGTATATATATAGTATATATATTATATATATATTATACTATATATATAAATAATATTAGATATTATAATATATAGTAATAATATATATATATATACTACATAGTATATATATATATATACGTTAATATATAGTATATATATATAAATACTATTATATATATATAGTATAGTATATATATATATATATATTATAAAAATAAATATAAGAGCAAAGTAAAAGCTAACTCTGTGTTTGAATCGGAGCTTGTTTTTTTTCCTCTACTTTTCTTCTGGTGAATCGAGTCGTTTATGCAAACTAAACAATCTTGATTTTTTGTGAAAAGTGAAAACTGTATATATTCTTAAAAAGCTAAGAATTATGTGATCATTTTTTTCTGATAAGTTTCTTAATATAGTATCGGTATCTATGGTTCATATTAAGGGTATGCGGTTATTTTAGGCTTCATATTAAAGGGTGGTCGGTATCTAAGGTGGGTTCACTTTAAGGGCTTTTTTAATTTGAACGCAGTATTTACATTGTTATAGTTGTATTGAACTAATGTTTAATAGGATCTGTGTAGACAATGAAAAAAGGTATGGGCAAGGTATCGTGATCGAAGGTTTCGGTATCAAGGTGATCGTAAGTCGAAGGTTTTCATATTAAGTGTATCGGTATCGAAGGTTGTCAAATTTAAGGGTTTCATATTTAAACCTTTAATGTATATATATAAACGTAAGTTTATAGTTTATTTAACAAACTTCCACAACCTGCAAAATATCCTTCGCTTGCATAACGCAAAGTAATATAATTGAGACCGAGGTCCTTTTTCATATCTTCTTGTTCGAAGCAATTTTTAAGTAAATTCCAGCACTTCGAGCAGTTAAATATATGCAATTAAAAGGAACCTAAAAAAGTTAAAAGGGCAGGTTTTATGACATTAAAATCTACTAAATATTTGTACGCCAGAGGTCGGGAATACTAATACGAGACCCTGGTTGAAGGAATAAATTTTCTTTCAAGAAAAAGTTGTATTGGCTTTCGACTCGGTGTTAGTCTTCATCAGTAAACAAAAAATGGTAAGTTTACTTTCTGATAATCAGGTGTGCAAATAAAACTTTTAACAAGGTATAAATTAATTAAGACCAGTATTTATATTACTCATACAGAATTGTGGAACAATTATCTTCTTCATTGAGAAGACATCTATTAAGGTATTCTTATTTCCGGTTGATCCTGCCAAGATATACCAACCCTTCGGCTAATGAGCAAAAGTGTGAATAGTTTATCATTTAAGTAATTATAAGCTGAAAAGGCTACAATTTAAAATAACAATTTAGAATAAAACCATTTATTTATTTTTTATGTTTGACTTACTTAATCTTACATAAAAAAAATTGAAAGAAAATTTAACTTTCTTCTGTTTATATTACAATTAAAGTTTCAAACTAAACTTTACCTAATATTTCTATTCTTACTATTCCCTTTCCCCGTACAACCAATAAGCATTTACTGCTAACGGATATATTCAGGGAAATTTAATAATTTACTTTTGCAGTAGAATAGCTAATTGCTCATTGAGCACGGTTGATTTATGCAAAAGTGTGAATAGTTTATCATTAAGAATTAATAAATCAAAGGCATAAAAGAATAAATAACGCTTAATATATATAAGCGTTTGTTTATCTATAGCCCTAATATATATAATGATAGTAGTTATATATAATGGATGTATGAGTTTTATATATGTAATATATATATATATATATATTATACTATATGTATAGGAGGTATTATAGTAGGATCACTAAGGTGTATATTATATATTAGTATCTATATAGTATGTGTTGTGTGGTGTGTGTGTTGTGAGCATGGTCTCACTCATACTGCCTTCTTTTTAAATGACACCATCCCCTTTCGTCTTTTTGTCACGTGACATCTATTTCTAACTCTTAATTAAAGTGGTGTGATAGTTTGTGCTTCCAATTTGGTAGTCGTTGAGGTTTGTGAGGTGGAGCTCTTTATATATAGGGTCGTTTAGGGCACTCTCAGGGCACCTTTTAAAAAGACGGCCCCCCGCCGATCAAAATCAGACAACAAAAACTTAAAATTTTTCAAAATGGAGACGAGCTGATTTTGTCTTGCGTTGAACACTTTGCGTTCATCAAATGGAAACTTCATATCTACGGATATGTCGGAAACAGCGTAGGTGACACCGCCCCCGAGGAGGAGAAAAGGGTGACAGATGATGTAAAGGCTAAATTAGTTCCTCTGAGGAGATCAAGAGGAACATTGAAGCGAAAAATAACCATCATGTTCAAGCAATTAGCTGAAATCGTAAAAGATGGTGACCTTTCTCTTGTTTCGTCTGTGTTGGAGGAGGTGTCTGTAATGTTAGGAGAGATACGCAGATACGATGGAGAAATCGAAGCCTTAATTTGTGCTTCCGATATACTTCAATACAATACTAAATTGTTGGATGAGGAATTAGTGGGATCCACCCACTACCATCTTCAGCAGCAGAAAATCCAAAATTTATTCAGCCTTCCGGCTGCCAACGTTTCGCTCCATGAGTCAGCATCAGGAATACAATCCCTCAGGGAATCGGACCAGCAACAATCTGAGGTCCATTCTATGCTGAAGACTTTAACTACACACAAACAGGAAGTCAAAATTCCTCCACTAAAGTGTAAAAGCTTTTCGGGAGGAACTGACCGTCTTCAGTTTCGATCTTTTTTGCTTTCTTTTGAAAACATCATCGGGTGCAGACGTGACCTTTCAGAAGCTGCCAAGCTTCAATATTTGAAATCCCATCTTTCCGGCCTAGCTCAGAAGGATGTGGAGCACCTCCCAAATATAGACGCAAATTATGAAGTAGCTTTACAGATATTAAAAGAACTATATCTGGACGAGCCCTTTATTATCGATTCATTACTGCACCAAATATATTCTGCTCCTGCTTTGGATTCTAAGAATCTTGAAGCAGTGAGAACTTTCGTAACAGAGGTACGGGCTCACCTCCACGAGTTAAAAGAGTTCGGAGTGGATCTTTTGGAGGAAGATTCAGCAGGGTGTAAACTTCTCAGCCATATTCTGGTTGATAAGTTTGCCTCAAAATTTGCTGCGTGCGGCGCGCGAAGCTAATTAGGCAAATGCGGGCGTACCGATATGTTTTTTACCATTGTTTGAACATATCAACGATTTTTTGATCGATGTACTCGGATGAAGATCTTAAGCGTCTGCGGCGGCTAACTTCAAAAAAAGATGTCTAATTCTTTCAGCCCCAAGCAAAAGAAAGACCTCTTCTTATTATGTAGTCCGAAGGTTTCATAAAAAGGAGCTCGCATGCAGGAAGCGAACCACTGTCTTCTCCAAAGCTAAGTCTAAAGCTACAAACGAGGACGCTCTCAGTTAGGGAGTGTAGCTTTTGTGGGGGTGCTCCATTTCAATTTGCCCTGGCCTTGTTCGACCTAGTCCCAATCCGGCCCCGCAAGAGAGAGGCGCTGCAGTAGCTTAGGATTTGGTGCCTGCCCTGGCAGCAACACTAAACACAAGCACATGTATTATGGGGTGCAATCAAAGACCTTGCCAGTCTTTAACTTTCCTTTGCGTCTTGTGTAGCAAAGCAAGGTCACATCCTCTGCTGCTTGTGCTTGTTCAAGAAGCGTTAAGACCAAAAACATTGGAAAAGGACCCAAACCCAGTGATGAACCTTCTACATCGTCGTCTGCTGCCACCTT
>JABUQX010098951.1:10000-15413 GCA_015478945.1 Trachelipus rathkii
TCACATATCACTAGGCTCTTATCGGCCCGGACTATATAGTTTCACATGAGCTCAGAATCTTACAAGCAATAATTAATCAGATTATTAGTGCCAAGCGTTTTTTGCAGTTGGGTATGATATATATATATATAGTATTATATTATATTATATGATATTATATTATAATATATTTTTGTGTATTTATGTATATATATATATATATATATATATATATATATATATATATATAATATAGTATAATATATATATTAATATATTGTATATATATATTATATATTATATATAATATATAATATATATATTATATATATATATAATATATATATAGTTATAGATATATATATATATATATATATATGATATTATATATATATTATATATTATATATATTATATATATATTTATAGTTTATATATTATATATATTTATATATATAATATATATATATATAATATATATTATATTATATATATATATATATAGATATATAATATATATATATATATATAATATATATATATATATAGTAATAATAAATATATAGTATATATAGTGATATAGTATATATATATATATTAGTCTAAATAAGAACATAAAGTGGGAAGGTAAAGAATTACTGCGTTCTCCGGGATTGAACCACCGCGTGCTGCGAAATGAAGACAATAGCCTCGATGCTTGAGACTGGAGCTACCCTGCACCCAACACGCGTGGTTCAAAGTACGCGGAAGAAGGCAGTAATTCTTTCCTTCCCACTTTTATATGTCTTTGGTTAGGAATCTAAAATAATCATAATTGCGATTGGTGCAATATCTTAACAACTATATATAGTATATATAGTATATATATATATAGTATAATATATAATATATATATAGTATATATGATATAATATTATATGTTAATAAGTTTTATTATATATAATATATAGTATAGTAATATATATATATAATATATATATATATATAATTATATATATATATATATATAGTATATATATATAAATATATATATTATATATATATATATAGTATATATATAAAGAAAGAGGTTTCATTAGCAGAAATTATTCTAATTGATGGTTTATCTTTTATTTATAAATATAATGACTTGGAACTGGTCTAACCGAATTTATTTGAATGATTGTAGAAGTTACAGATGCAGATACAATACACCAACCAAGCGACAAGAAAGGAACAACAGGATAATATTTTCAATGCTTGTATTATAATCATTTAAATATTTGTATGTAAAATTTTCAATACATAAAGGCAATTATAGCAGGAAGAGTAATTTATACACCATAGATAATGGTACGTTTAAACCAAATTGAGCGCAAGAGCAAACTCAAATTGCTACAGAACTAATTAAGAAACATTAAACAGAATAGCTTGCAGGAAGAGTTTGTTGAGCTTGCAGATCATTCTTTTTTCAGTTATGACAAAATACTTCATGCTGGGTTGATCGCTTTTGCGATTGCGTTCACTTTCAGGTCGCCTCGCCCTTAAGAGAGCAGCTTAAAAGAAAATTTGTTCTGCATAACCGCTCATATTATCAACGCAGGTACTTTGCTTACTCGAATTATTCGCCATTTGGCGAGGTTTTTTTTTTTTTTTTTTTTAACACTCAACAATGTGTTTGGTTATTTCCTTTTCAACCGTATTCGCAATCGAGCTGGAGATCGATTTGATTTGAGCGTACTTTAAATATCCTGAGAAGGAAATAACAATTCATATGTTGTAGATAGCTACAATATATCTAAATATATCATACTTAAATATTTAATTATAAAACATTCCAATGTTTACAAGTCCACTTTGATGAAAATAAATGAGTTTTGTATAAAATTAAATTTTTTTTCATTTAAATTAAATAAAATTTAAATATTAATAAAAATTTACTTTTGAACTAATATTTGTCTCTTTCTATTTTTTTTTTATTTTTTTCAGTTTTTACAATTTGATTTAAAAACAATTCATTTTTAAAAATGTAATATTTTACACTTCCTGAATATTTCAAAGTAAAGCGAGGCTAGCATTAAATTTTATTATTTAATATATATATATAGTATATACTATAATATATATATATTATAATATATAGTATTATATAAAATATATATATATAATCTATATATATATATATTAGGATATATTAATATTAAAAAATTTAAAAAATTATAAAAAAAAAAAATTATTAGTATATACTATATATTACTAATTAGACTTGTATTTCTTTTCAAAGTTATTGTATTTATATATCAGTACCGCGTAGTTTTTACTATACTCACCTTAAAGTATTCCATTCCCAGTTAGGAGGTCTATCAGTTAGCACAACCGGCGTGCCCGCACGGGCATCAAAAGGATGTCCCTGTGTGGCTATATGCTTTGTTTAAAAGTATTAACTTGCGGCAGTTGTTATGCTGCCTGATGGATAACTTTACTTCGCTTTTTAAATAACCTTTTATACGTAAAATTTCCTGTCAGGATTGAAATACACACAGCACAGTGATCCACGAGTGTATTAAGAGCCATTTCCTTTTCATAATATTACAGTGTTTAAATATATTTTTTTAGATTATTTTAATTAAATAATCACGAAAAAGAAATTTACCATTTTCAGTGAAAAATAAAAATAACCTGGGAGTAAAACTTGGATAGGAGATGTTTTACATGCCCTATTTTGTAACTTGTTACAAGTAAATTTAAATTTACATGATACCGCATCTCATGTAATTGATGAATGTTTGTTGTTAACTGAAGATGGAAGGCACGTATAAAGCCTAGACGCAAATATCGTTTTCGACTTTATCAAACAATGTAAAAAGTTATATGAGTATCATCGCGGACTATAAAAGAACAAAAAATAAAAATAAAGAAAGAGTGAGTTATAATTTGAAGATAATTAGATGCAGTTCTGTTTCGAGTATAGTGCAGATGCAAATTGCAATGGATATGATCAAAATTTCTACATTGGGCAGCGACAAATGGACGTATTTTTATTGCATGTTGGGTATAGATAAGAAGGGAACAGCCGCAGAAGAACGGAAGGCTGAATGAGTAGCAAAGGAATTAAAAAGAAAAGAAAAGCAACTTTCGACTACTACAGATTCATGTTAGTGAAGTTATGTAATTCAATTTTAAATAACTGAAATATTTTACCAATTTGCACTTACTGTCAACCTGATGTTTCTTACATATTATATTTCACAACGCTTTTGTCTGTCATAATATCGAGTAATCGTAGTTTAAATGTATATTTCAGAATGTAATTATCTGTTATCCTCATCAGAGGATAGCGAAACTCAAGACTCCCAGATAAAAACTACAGCAGAAACTATTCAATCATCTAGCAATCCAGGTACGTCAGATATCGACGAATACGCTGAAATAGAAAGTGATGTGTCGTTTCAGAGTACTCATGTTTCACCAAAACGAGCTAGGGAAGCTAGACTCTCAGCAGCACTAAATAAATGTAAAATAAGCGATAGAGATGATGTTTATATATATTGACAGCTTGCGTTGATGCACTGAACTAAATTTAAATCAGAGAGTATATGTCATCAACGGCACGTTCATTTAAAGGGGTAGAGAAAAGTTTCGCAAGCAAGCAACATTAAGCATTAAATCTAAATTTAATGATTCGAAATGAAACTTTATAGTTATTCACTGGGATTCTAAAATGCTCCCAGATATTACTGGAAAAAAATCAGTTGATCGACTCCCAGTGATAGCAACAGTTTACAACGTAGAACAACTTCTAGGAGTTCCAGAACTTTCGTCAGGAACAGAGGAAAAAGATAGCATCAGCTGTATATGATACACTACAGGAATGGTCACTACTGGACACTGTTCAAGCTTTTGTTTTTGACACAACTGCCAGCAATACAGGGAGGCTAAACGGCGCATGTTATCTTCTCGAACAAAAACTAAACCGTGATATCATGGTTTTTGCTTGTCGATACCATATTTATGAAATTGCATTGTAGGAAGTTTTCAATAAAGTACAACTTTCATCCACTAAATGGCCAGAGCTCCCTTTATTTAAAAGATTTCATAAAACTTGGAACAATATTAACAAGGCACACATATTTGAGATGTCTTTAATAAAGTAAGAACCACATTAAAAGATGATGTATTTAATTAAGATCTTACAGTATAAGTAAAATAAAATTAATGAGGATCAACCTCATCACTATTATCAAAAACTTTTGGAGCTAGCAATAATTTTTCTAGGTAATAGTCAATCACGTGGAATACATTTCCCGCAACCAGGAGCATATCACTTAGCAAGATGGATGTGAAAATGCAAAATAATTGGCATACAATTACTAACATGTTATTAGGAAATCATTTTAACATTAAGGACAAAAGAGGAGAAAACACTAAAACAAATATGTTGCTTTATGATAAAATGTTATGTGAAAGTATGATTTTCTACTACAAATGGAGTTGAAGTTCCCATAAAAGACAAAAAACCGGGATAAATCGATTGCTGAACAAACAATTCATATGTTAGTCATTTATGGTTTTAAGTGAGGAATGTGCAGTCTTTTCCATATATGATGAAAGAATAAACGATGGCATGAAATGAAAGCTGCCACAGATCATGTAATAAAACCAACGGCATACATCACAAAGAACTAAATTGAAACCCACGGTACGGCGGAAAAAATCAAGGTAGAAAGCAACAAAAGAAATAAAACTGTTTATGCAAAGAAGATGATTTGAAAAATTTCCTTAATAAAATTCTTGCCTTTAGATTTACTTAGCTTCAGGTCGTCGCAGAATATATTTCTCAGATTTGGTCTTCTCACAATTCCTACAAACTGTTCCTGTTGAATGGAAAAAATCCAAAGTTACAGTGAAGAGGTAAGAAATTTTGTAGCTTCCTTAAGGTGTAAACGATAAACGCGAGAAAGAAGAGAGTAAATATTAATGGAAGGGAATTTAACAACAAATTTACGCACAACTAAAAACAAAAACAGATTGTTTTACAGGCAAAATCTAGATTAACTAATGATTATAGAAAGTCTATGCATTCGCGGTAATTTTTTTGTAATACATATCTATTATTTCATATAATTTTTGTTGTTTTTACATAATCGAAGATTTTTTTTTTTTTTTTTTTTTTTTTTTTTTTTTTTTTTTTTTTTTTTTTTTTTTTTTTTTTTTTTTTTTTTTTTTTTTTTTTTTTTTTTACGATTATAATTCTTTGGTAATTTGGAACTAAGTAAAGTAAAGTAAATTATATTTTCTTCTTTAATTTAAGCGTTGTGCAAGACTATCTAAAAACATAGGCCCGGGCCAATACCCGTAATATAACTAAAATAGGAAAATTAATAAGTAAAGTCTTATTCTCTCGAATTGATTATTGTAGGTGGTACTAAATGCAATTTTCAATTACAATATTCAAA
>JABUQX010098952.1:0-27500 GCA_015478945.1 Trachelipus rathkii
AGAGAGATTTATAGAGAATTGTAATAAGGACAGGGTCCAATATTGGCTCGGGCTGAGCCCAATTTCCCCCCTAAAAATGGACATACAATTCGGAATTATCAGCGATTTTGACCTTATAAACACCAAACTGTAAGATTTTTTGCTCTAAAATCGTTGTTTTTTGGTGTTTTTTCTGCGTCTGTAGTAATTCTTTTCAGAATATTTCCAAGTTTTTTTCAAAACCCGATGTTTTTGACTTTTTCGCATCATTCAGAATTTTTTTTCGAAATACTATAAAACTTGAGTATGCATATATGGACCATTACATGGCAAAAGTCACAGAAGTACGTTTTGATTTTATGAGGTTTTGGTGCTCAGCTTTGTCCAATTTTAAACCACTTTTTTGGATTTTTAAATGAAAAATTGCGAATAATTTTTTTCTTGTTTGGGGGAAGTGGAATGAAATTTTTTAGGGCATATGTATTTCGAAGAGGATGCACATTTTTTACTTAATACATTTCTTGTTTTGTGCTTGCTTTGGATTTTGTTCTTGGAAAAATTTTTCAAAAATTTTTTTTTGAAATTTAAAAAAATTTCTTTTGAGTATACAAAAATTATGCTGAAGTAAAAAGATGCATCTCCGCCGTTTTATATACAGCCTAAAAATATTGTGTTTGCGATGAGTAGAATTAATTATCAATTTTTCACTTTCCCGAAAATTCAAACTTCGAAAAGTGAATGTTGAGATAGCCATTTTTTCTACTGTCCGATAACATCAAATTTTTAGGGATTGTAACGTCGGACGAGACGCTCTTTCTTTTACTTAGATTAATGTTTTTGTATACTACAAAGAATTTATTTAAAATTAAATTTTTTTTTTTGAAAATTTTCAAAAACAAATACAATAACTAACGAGCGTATATACAAAAAAAATATCTAAGTGAAAAATGTGCATCTCTTCCTACATAGGCCTTGAAAATTTTATCCACTTCGTCGAACAGGAAAAAATTATCGAACAATTTTTCATTTTAAAATTCCCCAAAGTGAGTTTTGAAATTTGGACAAGCGGAGCAAGAATCAAAAAATGAAAGGTACTTCGTGCTTTTGTAGGTAATGGACCCATCTATCATATTTCAAGTTCTGAAGTCATTTCGAAAAAAATTTGAAAGTTGATGAAAATGTAAAAAACATGGGTTTGGAAAATTGAAAATACTGAAAGTGACTATAGACAAGAAAAATCACAGGAACAACATTTTAGAGGGCAAAATAATCTCAGTTTGGTGTTTTATAGGGTCCAAATTTGGCTGATAATTAGAATTTATGTCCTTTTTAAGGGTGAAAAATATGGGCAACTGAACTTAATAAATAGGTTGCATCCAGCCTTTAAAAAAATTAATTTTATAATTTATAGAATGTTGCTATGTTAATTATGAAATAGTTAATAAATTGCAATATTTTAGTTATAACTTTTTAAAAATTTATAAAAGGCCAGCTTAAGAATTAAAATTCCATTTTATAGCAGTTAAAGGTTAATAGAAATTATTTAATATACATATTCTATCTAAGTAATAGCTTCCATATCTCTATATATATATTATATATATATATATACTATATATATAATATATATATATATTATATAATAATATATGGCGTCGCCAGTTCCAAGCAGGGGGCAAAGCTTAAAATTTTTAGAGCTCTTATATTATATATATAATATATATATATATATTATATATATATATATATATATATTATATATATATTATATATATAAATTATATATATATATATTATAATTATATATAATATATATATTATATTATTATTATATATATATATATATAATATTATATATTAATATAATTATTATATATATATAGATATATAATATATATTAAAGAGACATAATACAAAACATTTTTATGGATAATTAATATGAATTATATTTAAAATAAATTTTTTTTACAAATTCCAAGGAAAATATATATACAATCTATTTATATTATTATTACAATTTAAGATATATATATATATATATATATACTATATTATAATATATATTATATTATATATTATACTATATTATATATATATATATAATATATATATTTATATATATATATATATAGGTATATATCTACTATTATATATACTATTATATTATATATATATATATATACTATATATAATATATAATATATATACTTATATATATAATATATAGTATATATCTACTCTGTCCAGCCGGTCGGCTCCCTAAATTAGGCTTTTCTTATTTTTTCTTTTTTTTTTAACTTTCTAAGTAAATTACAAGGATCCAAAATGCTTTCCTCTTTCCTGAGCTTTGCAGTTTTTTTAGATATTATTATTTTTTTTTTTAACATTTTCTCTACTAAAATTTTACGAGGATTACAAATATTCTTTTCCTGTGCTTGTAGTTTTTGAGATATGATGTGGGTCTTCTAGAGGCTGGTATATATATATAATATTCTATATATAATATAAATACTAATTATAGATATATATATACTTTATATAAATATATTAATTATATATATTATATATATATTATAATATATATATAATTATGCAAAAGTAGGCCGAGGCGTAAGTAAGAAGTCTTGGATCTAATATAGCGAATTAACGATACTACCAATTTTAAATGACGTTAAAGAGTATGAAAAATTTATACAACTGACCTTCTTTTGATATATTTAGGATTGTCTTTAGTACGTAGGATGAAACATACTGTGTAAGGCCTGGTACTCAAAACTATCTGTTTCGCAAGAAAACCTTCTAGGGAGGCAGCTGCCCCTGCGCCCCTGAGCGACACCACATATATATATAATATATATATATAATATAATAATATATAATATAGCTATATGAACTATTTTATAATAGTTAAATTATGGTTATTTATTTTTATACATGTATTTTAAAATATTATTAGAATTATTTATATACATGGAAATAAATAGTATAGGTTAGGCAGTAAAAAAATGAAAAATGAAAAAATTTGTCAGTATATAATATTTCAAATCAATTTGTCGTATTTTGTTGATTGTATTTAATTCAAGGGCAGCTTATTGAAGATTCGAATCCGGATTTCGATTCGAAATCGGATTCGGATTCGGATCGGTTCAAGCTTTTTTACATGGATTCGTTGGATTCAGATTCGAGATTTTCAACCAAGGCTTCGGATTCGGATCGAATCGAAGGTGCTGGTCGGAATTCCGTGATTCGATTCAACATTTTCCACACCACGTGCGGATTCGTATTCGATTCGAATCCAAAGTTTGCCCGGATCGCCCATCAACTGGATATATATATTATATAATATATATATAGTATATATATAACTATATTATACCAAAAATATATATTATATATAATAATATATATATACTATATATTATTATAATATTATATATATATATATATAATAATATATAATATAAAAAATATATATAATGCACTGGAATAAGGAGGCTCGAGCACGAAAAGAAGGAAAAGATGGCGGGGAAACTTCTATTCATAACCAACCGTGCAGAAAGTGGCTAGACGGAACTCTTACCTAGACAAGGTAAGCAAAAATTCAGGAGTGGAGGGACTTATTCTTGGAGACCAAGATTTGACGTTAATGAAATATAATTTCAATAGTGCTGTAGCACATTAGTTTTAAAAAAAATATTTTTTTTAAATATATGTATATACAAAAATGTATTATATTTTCTATTTATAATCAATATATTAAATTTATTTTCTAATATATATTTAAAAAAAAACAATTAAAAATAATTTACAATTAATAAATTCTCATTAAATACCTATATATAAATAGATATAGTAAACTAAATCACCCCCACATTTATATATATATATTATATATATATTATATTTATTTATTAATATAACTTCTATTACCACATACAAAATTATATATATATATTATAATAAAAAAAATAATATAAAATAAAATAATATATATAATATTATATATATATATATATATATTATTAATATATATATATATATGGACGACAACCCTCCTAGCTTTATACGCGATTCCAAATATATAATTTATAGAAGGTTGGCTGCGTTTTCTAGTTATCGATAGTTGCATCTTAGAACTTGATATACTAATAATACTACATATTAATATATTATATATCCTTAAATATTTATATTCTTATATATGCTATATATAATACAAATTATAAGTATTATATATATCGATTAATCCATACTCGATATAGTCGATATAAATTGAATTTTACAATAGTATATACTCCTATATATTATATATAATATATATATAAATAATATAGTATATATATAAATAATAAACACACATAACATATATATAAATATATTAAATATATTAATAATATTATATATTATAATATATCTAATATATATCACATATCGATGCTAGGTGGTGTTGGTGGGTGATAAGTTTTCAAACTTTCGTCGGGGATTCACGAAAAAACAATTATAGAAGGGGTGTTCTCCTTGCTATCAGGAAAGAGATGCAGATGGCAGCTTCTATGATCGACGCTCGCGAACGAGCTTCACTTTTTTCTAGTAAGTAGAGTTTAGTTTTATATATTTTATTTTTTTAAATTTGCATTTTTATTCAAAATATTAACTTAAAATAAACTCAAAAGGATAGATAACCATTTAAGATTAATGTACGATCTATCGTATAACCACAAAACTTTATTTATGTCCTAAAATAAGAACATTAAAAATATCAATACTGTGCATTTAATAAAATTTGTTTAACTAGTTACTGAAAGCTTAAGAACCCTAAAGTACTTTCCTAAAATTCATTCCAAAGTACATTTAAAAGTTCGTCTTCTCTATGTTACTTCTCTTAAAATAGTAGCTTTAAGATATTCATTTTCTTGTAATCTTCCTTTAATACTTCTCTTCTTTATCTTTCTCCGCTTCACACTCGATAACACCGAATCATATATTATATATATATATATATATATATATGATATATATATATATATACATATATATAATATATATTAATATATATATATATATCTATATATGATATATATATATATATATTAGTTATATATATATATTATATATTATATATATATATATATATATATATATTTATAATATAATATATATATATTTATATATATATATAATATATATTATTTATATTATATATAATAAAATATTATTATATATAATATATATATATTATATATAATTTTATAGTATATATATATATATATATATTATATATATATATATATATATATATATATATAAGTAATAATAATATATCTATATATATATATAATATATGTAGTTAGTTGTGCACAAGACATGTCAGATTTACGGCTAAATCTGGCACCATAGTTATATTTGGTATGTTTAGCGATATTGGCACTTTTTTTCTTATATTCTCTATTTTTATTTTTTATTTTTTTTATTTTTATTTTTTTTTATTTTTATTTTATTTTTATCCGTGATTTTTATTTCGATCTTTGACTGAGCATGAGCATGAGCCTTCGATCGAGCGTTTTACGCGTTTCCCTTCGCTTTTTTGCCGCGTTCGCTTTTCGGTACATTTTTTGCAGCAGATTCTTGTCAGTAGAATTTTATCATGTGTTCATTCTCCGATACTAGTCTCGTGGACCTGAGACAATGCTATAAGGTACAATTTTCATCCCTTTGTCTTGAAAGGCGAATGCTTTTGAAACCCTTGTGTTCCATATTCTTATGACTTTGACATGAACAAGAAGGAAAAATGCAGACGAAGAAGTGATGTAGGGCTATATCATTGTTGCTTGAAAAAGGGAAAAATTGAATTATGTTGTTAACCATACAACACACGCACCACAACACACACACCACAGCATATATTATATAAGTATATATTATAATTCTATATATTATATATATAGTATATATAATATCGTATATATATATATATATAATGGTTATTATACCTATGACAAACCACAACCACCCCATTATATATATAGTAATATATATATATATATATAAATATATATATTTATATATATATATCTATATATATTATATATATATATTATAATTAATATTATATATATACTTTATATATATAATATATATAATTATATATATCTATATATATATTATATATATTTTATATATATAATTATATATTATAATAACTTATATATATGTTATATTATATATATATATAATCTATAATATAATTATATTACTATTTATTATATTAATATATATATAATTATATATATATATATATACTATATATTATTATATATATATATATATTAGGTAATTAATACATATAGAACAACCATCCACACAGCCACGCAACACACAGAACCAGCATATTATACATATCTATATATATAATATATATATATATATAATATATATATATCTATATATATTATATATAGATAATTATATATATAATTATATATATATTTTGTTAATATACTCATATACGAACAATACAGTGAATTCATATTTTATAGATATTATATATTATATAAAATATATATTATATATTATATATTAATTTATGATTTATATATATTTATAGTATATATATATATATATATTGAAATATATACATATCGAAACACACACCGGCACACACCATATATAATATATGTATATTTATTAATATATATATAATATATAATATATATATTATATTTATTATATAATATATAAATAGTATATTATATATATATATATTATAATATTCGTTAATTATACCAGATACGAACACAACAACATATTAATATATATTTTAATATATATATATATATATATATATAATATATATAATATAGATTATATATATATTATATATATTATTATATATAAACGTTATATATATTATAAACATACCATATACACACACACACACAACATAACACCACCATACACACATAACACACCACATACCCCACACATACTTATATATTTTATTATATATTATAATTTATATTATATATATATTATATAATATATATACTATTATATATATATAATAATATTATAATATTTATATATATATTATAATATATATATTAATATATATTATTGGTTATTTACCCTATTACGAACTCACACTACACCACATATAGTATATATTATATTATTATTATATATATATAATATATATATATAATTATATATATATAATATATATTTTATATTATATTATAGTATATGAATATATATAATATATAATATATATTATATGTCTTGGATTACTATGTCGTTTCTATTTTATTATCATTTTCGTCGTCTATGTATTTTTGTTTAAAAGTTATAGTTATTTTTATTTATTTCAGCTTAATTAGTTCTATTTAGTAGTTAAAAAGAAATCTATATTTTTAAAACTTTATTATTTTTGTTAATTTTTATAATACATTTTGTTTTTTGGCACAAATTTAATTCTTTTATGTTTAAATTAAAAAATTTTGCATTTAAAATGCCCACAACAGTAAAGAGTAATCTAGTAATAACTGTACCCAGCCCACTCCTATACATTGGATCTATTGTCTTTGAATATTGATATTGATATATTGATTCATGAGGTTTAATGTAACCCTTTAAACTTATTTCTTTAGGTTTAACCCTTTAAAGTCTTTTGTTTTTACAAAATTTTAATCTTTTATAAGTTTATAATAGCATTTATTGAAATAAGTACATAAATCATTATTGTAATAAATTACATTGTATAATACATTGAAATATTAGCATTAGTATTATGTTCATTTTCCATATTTTGTATATAATAACACAACTTTTATTTATTTTGTTTTGTTTCTACCCATTTTTGTTTTTACTAAAAGTTTAATTTTTTATTTATAAATTAAAAATTGATAACATCTAAAGCAGTAATCAGTAAATCAGTAAATCAAACTGTATCCAGCCATCCACCTACGTGATATATTGATCTATTGATATATTTATTCAAGTCCATATTTTATAATAACAAAATTTTATTTTTTTTGTTTGTTTCTTTAACTTTTGTTTTACTAAAAAATTAACTCTTTTTTTATGTTTATAACTTAAAAAATTTGCATTTTTACATACATAAAGCAGTAAATAGTAATAGATAAATCAACTGTATCAGCACCTCCTACCCAACCGTGATCTCTATTTGATCTATTTGATTATTGATCTATTGACTCAAGTCCTATTTTGTATAACTAACACAAAACTTTTATTTTTTTGTTTTGTTTCTTTAACCATTTTGTTTTATAAAAGTTTATTTCCCCATTTTTATGTAATATAACTAAATTTGAATTTTTAATACTAAAAGCATAAATAGTAATAATTAAATCAGTAAAATCAGTAAATAGCTAATCAGATAACCATCAGGCATATTCTATCAAACAACCGTGATCCTAATGATTTATTTTTTTCAGAGTAAGCTTTATAATTGCGCCAATATTCATTAACAATGGCATAATAAATTTTATTTTTTGCAATTTTTATTACATTTTATTTTTTGTTAAAATTTTGTTTTGAATTTTAAAACTTTTAATTTTTGTATTAATTTTTTTATTTCATTATTTTGTTTAAAAAGCTTTTTTTATTATTATTTTATTTTTCTTAATTATTTTATTTAAACTTTTTTCTTTATATATTTAATTTTTTATTTAAATGTTGTTCCAAGTCTTTTTTTTTTTTTTTTTTTTTTTTTAAGTTTATTATTTTGATGTTTATTTATTTAAAATATATTTTTAATTTTTTTTATTTATTTTTTTTGTTTATTTAAAACATATTTGTTAGAAAAAAAATTTATTTCTTTTAAGTGTTTATAATCCAAAATAGTTTGCATTTTTTTAATACAATCAGTAAATCAAGTAAATCAGTAAATCCAAACATCCTTGTACTCAGCCACCCTCCTAACCATCTGTGATCTATTATCTATTGATCTATTTATTAAAGTCATATTTTTAATTAAAATTGTTATGTTTTTACATACCTAAGCAAGTAATATAGTAAACTGTAAATCACTGTACATGCTCCCCTACCATCCGGCGATCTATTGATTATTAATATTGTGCGGTACATATTTTATTTACTATTACACAAAAATTTTATTTTTTTGTTTGTTTGTGTATTGAAATATTTTATTGCCCTGTGAATTATTCTTTTTTATGTTATAATTAAAAATTTGCATTTTTACATACCTAAAGCTGTAAATCAGTAATCAAACCACACTCTCTCCCTCCCATCCATGATCTATTGATCTATTGAGTGCTATGGATCTATTGAAACCTATTGATCTTTGTCAGTCATATTTTTTGGTTATAAGTAACACAAAACTTTTATTATTTATTTTTGTTTTTGGTTTATTAAACATTTGTTTTTACTAAAAAATTTATTCTTTTTATGTTTAATATTTAAAAATTTGCATTTTTACATACCTAAAGGAAGTAATAGTAATTCAGTAATTCAATCCTCTACATCTTCCCTCATGTCTATTGATCTAATTGATCTATTGTTCAATGTCTATTTTGTAATACTACATAAAATAATTCTTTTGTCTGTAGCTGGTGTTGTTAAATGTCCAAAAAAAACTTTGTTGTTGCATTCTTGGAGTTGTATGATTGTTGTTGTTGTTGAAATGCTGCGTTTGTTCATTGGTTGTTTGATTGTTTGTTGTTGTTGTTGTTCTTGTTGTTGTTGTTGTAAATATATAACGTTCAGTTAAATGAAATATCAAACTTTTTCAACATATCTCTAAAATATTAATGTTAAAATAAAATAGAATAAATTGAAAATAAACAAAAATATATCTCGTCCTAGCCTAACTGACATACAGCATTCATTAACAAGGTAACTAAATTAGAAGTTTCAACTTACCGGCAGAAGTCATCATAGCACCTTCATTCTTTACTATAACACACCGCACAAATATTATTATTATTATATTATTTTATTTGATTATTATATGTTTATTTTATTATTATTATTAATTATTATTATTATTATTATTATTATTAATTATTATTTATTCCACATAGATCTCACAATACGCATAATGCGTAAGCGTCAACTTTGCTTCCAGGTCACAACTAGTACAATGGTTAGGGTAAATTGTCTCATACAGATACTAAACATTACGTAATCTTGTTAAGCTCAGGTTACCATAGAGAACTGTATTGCTATGCCATCCCGGCGCCCATGAAATTCGAGAGCTATTCTCTTAATATTTTTGACACATGAGAAGGGTAAGAGATTATTACTTGTCATCTTTTGACACATGAGATGGGTGACGAGATTTATTACTTGTTCCCTTAGGGCCTTTCTTAATTAACATAACAAATAACTTTATTCAAATCGAACTTATTTTCATGCCTAATTATACAAAATATATCGTATATGACTTGAATAATAGATATAGATCAATGATCAATAGATCAATAGATACCAGAAATGAAGGGAGGTGGATTTCTTATTTCTGATTTTCTGATTTCTGATTTCTGATTATGATTTACTGATTTATGCCTTTAGGTAATGTAAACGTGATGTATGTATTTAAAGTAATGTGTATGTAAAAATGCAAATTTTTAGTTATAAAATAAAAAGATAATTTTTTTTAGTAAACACATAAGTTTCAAGAAAACAAATAATAAATTTTGTGTATATTTATACAATATGATTGATCAATAGATCAAGTAGATCAATTAGATATAGATACGGTTGGTAGGAGGGTGGCTGGATCAGTTTGATTTACTGATTTTAACTGCTTACTGCTTTAAGCTATGTGGAAAGCAACCTCTTTAAGCCACTTACCTAAAAGGATATTTTTAATAAAACAATGTTTAAAGAAAGCAAACAAAATAATTAAAAGACCTGTGCTATTGTTATACAAATATGACTTGATCAATAGTTCAATCATCATAGATCACGGTTGGGTAGGAGGGTGCTGTACAGTTTGATTTTACTGATTTACTGATTTAAGCATTAAATTAGTAAATAAATCAAATTTTTATTTAGTTAAAACATAAAAAGAATACATATGTAATAATAGAAATATAATTTTGTAGAAAAACAAATTAATAATAAGGTGTGTGTTATAATTGTAAAAAATGTGAAAATTGAATCAATAGATCAGGTTGGTAGAGTGTGATCAGTTTGATTTACAGATTTAATGATTTACTGCTTTAGAGGTATGTAAAAATGCGAATTTTAAGTTTATAAACATAAAAGATAATCTTTTTTAGTAAAAACAAATGTTTAAAGAAACAAAAAATAATAAAGAGTTTGTTATATTATAATCAAAATATGTTCTTGAATCATAGATCAATAGATAAATAGATCAATGAATCAATAGATCATGGATGGCTGGAGGGTAGTTGAATTTACAGATTTACTGATTTATCGCGTTAGGGTTGTAAAATGCAAATTATTTAAGTTCACTATAAAAAAGAAAATAAATTTTTATGTAGGAAATTTATATAATTTATTAAAAATATAAATATAAGTTTATAAAATATGATAGATTTTTTTTAAATAAAAATAAATAATAAAAACTAAATAAATAATAATAAATTAACTTTAACAAATACATAAGAAGAGAATGTATTATTAATATGACGACATTTGAAATTCAAGATTATATATATATTATATTATATATATATTAAATATAATTATATAATAATATATATATATACATATTATTATATATATATATATATATAATATATTATACAGGTGTAGTAATGCCTTTGTATATATATAAAAATTAATAACAATATATTTTTTTTTTTTTTTTTTTTTTAACATACCTCACACCGCTCGGCAAAGCCTATTCAAGAGGGGGTTGTTAAAATTCAACAAAACTATAACTAACTGAAAATCACGCAAGATGAGAAGACGCGGCTTTAAAGTGAGGAGATTAAATTGAGTAGGAACACAGAAGAATGGAAGAGAATTCTACAAGGTGGGAAAGAAGGAAGCACCCCAGCGAACTAGTCTGGAGTTCTAATATCAACACAAAACTATGTGCGGATACAGCACCCTTGTTGCTACAGGGCGTCTAAGAGGTGGACGCGGTGTAAAGTCTAGGCACTTGCCGCTACGGTACTATAGAAAAGATAAAGCACCAAATCGGCGCAAGTAAGAGGGTCAAAGTGAACTAGAGAAACGGACAGTTATAGTTTTTGCTTGTACCTGGACCCATCACAAAAGCGGTGAAACCCTGACCCAATATGAGACATATCCTACAGGGGATGAGGCCTTGTATAACGATTAATCTTGGAGAGGAAAAAGTCTAGCCCAGTCTAAAGAAATCAGTTTATTTTGAGGCGTTAGCAACGTTTGTGATGTAGGTTTTCCAGATTTTTTTTATGTTAAGGAAGGATGTTTATATTGTCCAGGGAGAGACGAGAAACGTCGATAAGAGATAGGAAGTTAGAAGGTGTCTAAGAGGGAGATTGAAAGTTGGTTTTTTAAGAATTGATTTCACCAAAGTGAAGACGAACCACGCGATATTCTAATCCGATAGGAGAATAGTCGAAAAGATTGACAGAGGCCAATTAGAATAAAAGGGGAAGAATTGAAAGGTTGAAGATGAAGGGTCGAAGTCATAGCCATATGAGTGAATAGGTTAGATGTGCAGGTAGAAGATCATTAATCGAAAGTAGGATAAGTAGAGATGAACCCTGAGGAACAACAATATTGACAGAAAAGGAAGAGAAGTCGCCCCATCAAAGCCGATATTTACCGATTTGAAAGAAATCTAGACCTAAAGAAAAGAAAGGAGGAACCTCAAAGGAGGGGAGCTTGAAGAGTGAAGCGTGATGCCGATCAAAGTTTGTGAATGTCCAAGCGCACAGCAGTCCCCGAGTAGTTCTAAGGGCGAACCGATAATCGGTTAAATAGGAAGTATATTCACAGTAGGCTGAACTCCTAGGGTAGAACATAGGAAGAAAGAGATGGAGATACAAGAGAAAAGAAGTGAAGTGAGAGGGTTTCAAGATCTTAGATAGAATAAGTGAGGCTATAGGGCGATAGTTAGAAGATCAGAGCGGCTTCCTTTTTCGGAATCGGTTGGCATGTGGTGCTTCCAATCCTGGCGGAAAGGTGTTAGTATTTGAGAGCAAATAGAAGAAATATAGTTGAAGGCGAGGGGAGGGGCAGTCGGAAGCGACTCCTTCAAACTCGGGAGAATGGCGATCCGCCCGCCTTCCTACGTTCATAAAGATTCCAGAGCCCATGCCCCGAGTTAAATGTAAATGACAAGCAAACATAGGACACCTTAAGGAAAGTGGAGGAGGGGAATGCAGAGAGCGCCGGTAGAGTTAGAGGAATAAGGTCGGAAGAGATTGGCTTGTTAGTTGGAGATTTAGCTCAGAGCTCAATCGGAATAAGAGGAGAAAGGTAATATCAAATTTGTTAGAGATGTTTTGGCAGCCCGGCGCTAGAAATTTATCAGTAGGAAACAAGGAGGTAGCGCACTTTGGTTTATGAAGCCGCTTGCATCGTGAAGAGTATACCCTGCCGATTCTAGCTGAAGAAATTAGCGAGAGTGATAGTAGAGAAATTTTCCACCCACGATAAGCGCTGTCTCTGGCCTGAATGGCCAGAGAGCAGATCGACATTTGGATATGATGCGAGAAAGATTTAGTCGAAGAAGCAATGAATGCTCATCACGTCAACGATTACAGCTCACCTTAGTGGCAGAAGCAGAAGCGTCAAGAGTCAAAGCGTCATTCCAATTATAGTTAGCGTAGAACGACGCAAGGCCCCAATACGCTCGATCAAAGTGCGAGAAAAACCGCATAGGGCAGGATGGAGCGTGTTGGAGAGAAAGTATTAAGTTAAAGAGATATAAGGTGTGGTAGATTGTACAATAGGAAGCGAAGTAGTGTATTATAGAGAGAGGGACTAGTAGTGAACATGGTAAGTGTGTTTAAGATTGGTTAGAAACGTCGGATGTGTGTAGTCTTTGATTGTTACAGATCGTTAGAATGCTGAAATGATTCGGCCTCTCTCCCCACCGTAAATAGTATAGAGGCCCAAAATCAGTGTTGTGTACATTGAATCCCCTAATAAGACTAGTATTTGATGAGAAGATATAACAGTCTCGGGAGAGGTGGTAAGATATTCAAAGAAAGGTGTGAAAATCTGTTTCTGTTAGGAGCCAGTAGCAGAAAGCACAAGATTTATTGTATAGAAGGAAGAGATTTTAGAGCACAAGCATCGAAGTTATGATTCAGTTCAAGAGACGTGTTTAAGGAGTATTAATGATTTTACATAGGCCACATCCACCCTTCACGGATTATGAATAAGTTTGTAGTTAGATTACATTAAACGAGTTAGGGTGAAATTTGCCAGTCTGAGTCTCAGAAACAGGGCAAAAGGTTAGGGTTAGGAGTTAGATAGATATTATTCAAGCAGATGACGAAGTTAGTTTTTAGCCGCGGAATGTTGGTTAAAGTAATTAGAAGCCCCGTTATGCAAGGTGCCATCATTTCACAACACACAGCACACACACATTACACAAACAACACAGCACACACACTCCACACCACAATAAGATAATAGACTAAAACAGAGAGTCGGATAAATTGATAAACTAAATCCAACTTAAAATTGACACTAATTAACTAAATGAATAATACTATATACATAAAAACAACTTCTACAATTTGCTACACCTTACTAAATTTATTAAACCACACTAAGAAAGAAAAAATGAAAAAACTAAATCCTATAAAAATTTAGTACATATTATTAAAAAACATATACTACTATACACTAAACAAGACCTTGGCTACACTTTCAAAATTGATCTTCCTGAAATGAGGAAAAATAACAAAAATTAAACTATATATTTGTCTTTAAACTTAAGCTTTATATGCCGAAACGAATAAATAATAGTTTTCAATGATAGAATTTAAATAAAACACAATATAATTAATTATATATATATATATATATATATTATAATATTATTTAATATTTATTATATATATAATATAGATATACTATATATATAATATATAGTATATATGTGTGTGTATGTGTGTGTATGTGTGTGTGTATAGTAAAGATTGATATAGGTAATAATTATCAATAATATAATAATTGATATAATATTATTATATATATATATATATAGTATATATATATATTATTATAATATATTTATATATACTATTATATATATATATAATATGCTTGTTGTGTTTGCGTGTGTGTGTGTGTGTTCGTATATGGGTATAATATTTCAGTAAATATATTATATACTATATATATATATATTATATATTATATATTATAGTATATATATATATATATATATAAATAATATATTATAATTATATATGTGTGTGTGTGTGGTGTGTGTGTGTGTGGTTCGTATATATATAATTTAACCAATATATATATATATATTTATATTAAATATAAATATTTATATTAATATTATATATATATATTATATTAATATATATATATAATATATAATTATGCTTTGTATATATATATATAATATATAGGTGCGTGGGTGTGTGTTTGTGTGTGTGTGTGTTCGTAATATGGTATAATTACCATTATATTATATCCTATATATTAATATATATTTATATATTATTATATATATCGTATATATATATATATATATATATGTTTTGTGTGTGTGTGTGTGTTCTTATGGGTACATACAACCATATAATATATTATATTATATATTATATATATATTTATTATATAATATATATATTATATTATATATATATAATAATATATATATATATATATATAATATATATATAATATATTATTATTATGTGTGTGTGTGTGTTAGTTGTGTGGGTGCTTGAGGCTTGTTTATACATTCGATTTTCCCTTTAAGCACAATGATATATGCATTACCATCATCTTCGTTCTGCATTTTCCCTTCTTGTATGTCAAGCTATAATGAATTATGGGGAAACAGGTGTTTCAATTTCATTCGCATTTAGACCAAAGGATGAATTGTACTTATATGATTGTTCTCATTGCCAGGAGACTATTGGAGAGGGAGCAATGATAAAAGTTCTACTGACGAAGGATCTGCTGCAAAAAATATGTCCGGTAGAGCGACGCGGCAAAAACGCGGGAATGCGGTAACGCGGTCGATCGAAGGGCTTCAGGCTCAGGTCAAGTAAAGATCCGAAATAAAAATCCACGGATACAATAAATAAAAATAAAATAAAGATAAATTAAAAAAATAAAAAATAAAAATATGCGGATTCAGAAAAAAGTGCATTATCGTAAACATTACAAATATACGTGGTGCAGATTAGCGTAAATTGGACAGTGTCGTGTGCCTCTAACTACTTAATTTATATATAAATATATATATATATAATATATATAATTATATATATATATATAACTATATTAATATATAAGTATATTTATATATATATACTTATAATTTATATATATATATATATTATTAATTATATATATATATATTAGTTCAGAGGTGGCATTCCTCATTTAAGTAGCAATGTCCGCATATTGCGAATATCAAAAAAAATTGCGGAAGTGCGAATTGCGATAAACATTTGAAAAAGTGCGGAATTGCAGTAGCGGGATGCTAAAATCATTACGCAATTAAATAAGGCATCGCAATTCGTCAATTAAGGACTAAAAACCCTAAGATTTTTTTCGTTTTCTCCTAAATTTAAAACACTGTACATATTACCTAAGGCATGTATTATCTTAGATTATGTACAAAAATAGTATTGGAACTAGAAATAATTCTCAATTTAATTTGGACATTTTGTATTATATATATTATAGTATATATTATTATATATATATATATATTATACTATATTATATTATATATAGTATTATATTATATATAATATATATATATATTATATATATAATATATATATATAGTATATATATATATATATATATATCTCATATATATTATATATTAATATATATATATAGTTAGGGTTAAATATATTTTTGGCAATAATTCTGTATCTCCTGTGTCACAATGTGAATCTTTTTGACTCTCATAAGAGACATATATCTGAAAAACTGCTTATTATGGTAAGCTGCACAGAGAACAAATTGCGCATAGGAAAACGACAGCCCATCTTTCTCAGAATTTGAAAGACGCAGTTATTACTGTGAAGAATACATGCAAGCTAGCCGCAAGTATCACGGCCTTATCAAGTATTGCAAATCAAGTATAGAAATGCTCATATAATAGAAGGAGCCATGTGTGGTTGAAAACGTTCAGAAATGTTAAATCTTCTACAATTTAGTTTTCTATTATCTGATAAAAGAAATGCAAATAAATGAAATAGAGGAAGGAGGTGGGGGACGAAATGAAATATCGCTTAATAAAGACGATGCGTGTTTTTATACGAGAACAAAAATTTATTAAAGTGTTTTATCTATTTGTAGTTCTTTCCCCTTTCTCGAGTAGTATTTCAACTGTCTTCTTTCTACTTTCCTTTGCATTTATTGTACAATTCAGAGGAGGGTGAAGGTATACTGTTGTAAAATAACCAAGGTTTACTTTTGTTTGTGAGAAGATATCCTTTTTGCCTCGAGGTCACAAATATGGGGTATAAAATGAGATAGGGAGGTTTGGTAAGCTATGCAGCATTTATAGTGCGGTTACTCTATGATACGAAGGACTTGCAGTCACTGTATATACATAAATAGCAAAGCGATACTGGTGACTGCTTCAAATATGAAAAACTGGTAACTGGCGTAGAAAGAAATCCTTGCATTTCCCCTCGGGAGAAAATGCATATTTAAATGTGATTGGTGGAGGACTCAACGTAGGGCTCCGAAACCAGACGGATTCGAGGTTATGTTAGGTCCTGCGAAGAGGTAGTTAAATGGTCTGTGCCATATTATTATTTGCTGTAATTAAGAAGATTAAAGTAATTTTTAGCTGCTTATTGTGCAAATTTAAACATCCTATCACTTTAATCAATTTGAAGTGGTTAATGTCAAAATCATAACCTTTAATTATAAACGCTCACAGAAGTAATGCTTTCAAACACTGATTAATTTATACGCATCTCATTAATCATTAGATTGCTAAGTTAATCTTAGCTTATATATAATATTTATATTAGATTATATATATAATAATATAGTATATAATATATATATAATATATATATATATTATAGTATATAGTATTATGTATATATATATATATTATATTATATATATATATATATTAGAATATAAAATATATATAGTATATAGTATATAATATATATATATTTATTATATTATATATATATATAATATATGTTATATATATATAATTCTAAATAATATAGTGTAAATTTTATATTCAATAATTTGGATCCGCATCGTCTATATACAAATTTAAGTTTTTTTCAAAATTTGATTACGTATATTTATTATTCAATAATTAATAATAGTTTAGTTTTGTGCGATAAACTTTAATATTAATTTTAATATCTTAGAAAAATCATGAAACTAACAATGGAAAACTCTAAATGTACTTAATAGTATTTACTCGCTTCGAAGATAAAAGTATTATATTTGTCAATTGAAATAGCTAAACAGTTGATTGGAACAGCCAGTTTGATCATCATATTGTTTACTCTGAAACACCAGTTACTCTGGTTTCCAATTCTTAATGCACTTTCAAAGTGCTTTTCCAGACATTGCTGGCATGATTGGTAAAGAAAGGTTGAGGCAAACTTTTCAGGATAAACTTCCATTTTTAAAAACCAGATAATAGTTGATATTCGTTCTTCAATTGTGAAAAACTTGGTTTCTTCTATGTAAAAGTGAAAATTCAAAAATACATAAATATATGGTTGTTTATATTAAGGGTAAGTGACGCATAGGTTTTTTGCAAGACCAGATTTAAAGCATTGTGTGAAGACTGGCTTCGAACTTGGAAAGTCTTGATCGGGAATTTTATTATAAGATAGTTCGTTGAGTGACAGGATAAAAAAAAAAAAAAAAAAAAAAAAAAAAAAAAAAAAAAAGGTAAAGGACCTTTGTGCATTTAAGAATTTTAGAAGGATGCTTACAATGGTAACTAAATTATATATATAGATATATATATGAAGCGAAGTAACATTATTACTAAAGTTAGAGGTAAAGACACTACATCGCAACATTTCGACGAGTAATATTCTCAAGAATTTGTTATTGAGTTTTAAAGAATTCGAAATAGTAAAGGACAAGTAATTAGTTGGTTTCGGATCAAAATAATCCGTAGAATTGAAATTAAATAAGGACAAATGAGGATGAGAAAGGAGGTGTAATGTGATACTGATTTTAATTGAATGTCAAAACGAGAAGTTAGTTGTTTCCAAAATGACTTGAAAAACTGGATGAAAAGATAGTCCGATGAAGAAATATTGCCACACTGAGCGTGGAGTATCTTTACGTTTTGCAGTGCATATGATCCTCACAGATACTCAAGCAGATATTCAAGCAAGGCGAAGAGCAAAGAAAAGTAGCAGTAACCTCAAGTAATAGCAAGTTAAGCGTCAGCTGGAAAGTGTTTATATCTTTGATAAAGAGACAGATGGGGAAGTATATGTCTTATGCTCGAAAGGCTTCCAACTAAAAGACTATATTAGTATGATTGCTTGCCGTACCATTCCTGAATTTCTCTCCGATAGTATGGGAAAAATCGAACCTCATGTGAATTATTAAAACACCATATTTTACAACAAAAAATATCAGAAGACTTGACTGTAGGAATTTTTTTATAGAGAAGGATTTTTTAGCAAATGACATAAAATTCCCTGAAAGAAGAAAGTTAACTGAAAACAAAATATTTTGTCGGCCATCTTGTTGATCCACAGTTCAGATTTTCTCAGAAATGAAGATCTGATATTAAAAGCTAAGAATGCCTTTGAGATAGGATTAAATGATACTATCAGCCAGAAATTGGGTAGGAGTCAGATGTTACCCAAGTTTGGGATCTCGCTTGTGGTCTTGTCAAATGATAGTAAATTTGACAGCAATGGGACCAATTGGAGCTGCAGAAAGCGATTGAGAAAGACATCTACAGTAATAGACCATACCTAAAATGCCTCTAGAAAATAGCATGTAGAATTCCATAAGGCTTAGATAGAACAATAAAATCGACGGAATAAGTTACATTAAAGAGAATCCTATCTATATAATTTTTAAATGCGTCTTCACCTCAATCCTTTATTGCTTGTGAAGTGTTGGTTTCAACAACCTTTTATTTCTGCTTTAAAGATAGTAAAATCGGAAGGACATCGTTAACGGAGGATTTTATTGATGGTTTTATTGAAACAATTGCTTTTGATAAATTTATATTACATATGCTCGCCAGTTCAAAGAAATTATTTTAAAATTTTGGAAGAAAGTGAATTATATATATATTTTTTTAGATAAAAAATCTGTTTTCAATAAAATATATATACTATGTTCAGGCAGCTCATAGTTCAAAGAGGAATTATTTTAAACTTTAGGGTAAAACTGAAATATAATTTTTCCGTTTTTTTTTTTTAAAAATCTTTTTAATAAATTTATTTATAAATGTCAGGCAGTTCATCGTTCAAAGTGGGATTATATTAAATTTTAGGAAGAAAGTGAATTATTCTTTTTCTGTATTCGTTAAAAATCTTATTTTCTATGAAATTTTCTTCAAGTTTTTAATTCTAAGTTAATAAAGATGTCATTTACAAACATTCATTTTCATTATACCATAAAAAATTTTGTAACAAAGAATTAATGATTTCATGTGTAAATGGAGAAAAGTTTATAACTAGGAGCCGGAGTCGAAGTCGGAGCTGAACAATTTTAAAATGCCGGAGCCGGGTAATTTTAAAGTGCTGGAGCCGGAATTGGAGCAAGTAATGTTTAAAATGTGGAAGCCGGAGCCGGGAAATTTTAAAATGCTGAGCTCGGAGCCGGAGCCGAAAATTTCGGTCCGCAGCGCCTGGTTAGTGCAGCAGAGGTAGTTATTCCTATATTAATTTCTAAGGGGTGGAAGCTCTGAAGACCTATATAGAAACTGCTCAGTTTCAGCTTCAACCAATATACTAGTCCAAGATATATATATTATATATATATATATATATATATAATATATATATATATATATTTATATGATTATATTATATATATATAGATTATAATATATATTATATATATTATATATATATAATATATATATATATTAGCTATATATAATATATTTATATATATATATATATTATATTATATATATATTCTATAATATTAATCTATATTATTATATATTATTATATATTTATATACATATATATATTAATTATTATAATATTACTATCTATTATATATAATATATATTACTTATATATAGTTATAGTATATATATATTATATAAAATATATTATATATATAATCTTATATATATATATATATATTATATTTATATATTATATATATATTTATATATATATATATATATATTATATTATATATATATATATATTATATATATATATTATATATATAATATTATAATAATATATTATTTATTTATATATATTATTATAATTATCAAAAATCTGCTCTATGGAGGGATATTGAGCACAGACTAATTTTTAGTTTTTTTACATAAAGTAAATATAATATTAAAATAGAGAACTATATTTATTAATATTGGTTCTACGGTTGACGATTCCGAGGTCATTAGAGTTTTGAGTACACGATGGAAAGGACTTCTAATTAACTACCTTTTGAGAACAATTTAAACTTATTATCATAAATCAGAAAGTATAGGAAAAGTTATGAAAAATTATTACGAATAGGAATTTCCAAAGGTTTTTGAAAGGGTTTCCTCTCATTTTAAAGGATTCGTTAATCCTTACTTAATTAACTTAAACTTTATACAAGTTAACTTTAACCGCCATGACGGAAGATATAGAAATAATGCGGATAAATGAAAAATTTGATTGACCAGGTTTTTTACTGTGCCTACTAAGCACTGCAATGTTGCAGTTGTAAGGAGCAAATCTTCTTAGCTATTATTCACGACATCAACAAACACACTGCTATAGTTTGGTGTGAATATCTTGTTACTAGAAATAAATGTTTCCTTGAAACAGAAACAAAACTCAAACGTTTCTCTGACATCTTTACTTAAGTGTAGACATTATTTTTACGAGGTGTTAAACAATGTTGAAATATCAGGTAACAATAGGCAACAAAAAGTTCCTTGTTGTTAATTCGGTGAAGGCAAAGCTTGAGAAACTTCATTGATAATGAAAGTAGTTCATGAAAATATAGTTCTCTTAAGGTATGTTAAACTTTTTTTTTACTACATTTAAAACATCGCCAAATATTTTCTTTGAAAAGAGATAGTTATTTATATAAGTTAGTTATAAAATTTGGATAAGAAATTATAGGCACATAAAAACAAAAATATTTCAAAATACCTAATATTTGCAGTTCGCCCTCTTTTTCAGTTCCTGTAGACGAAGAAACACTAGCTTCCCCCGAGGTTCCTGGTTTTATATGTTTTCCATCGCTAACTTCATTGCCTTCATCATCATCAATGTCTTTTGATGAACCTTCAACAACATCAGCTTCATTTTCAATGATTTTATTTGAAACACGATTACTCTTTTCTGCATCAGAGCTTCCATCAGAGTGCTTGTCTTCATCATCATCCTCCATATCATCCTCCATTTCGACTTCATCTTCATCATCCAACCCTAATTTAAGCCAATCATTATCCTCCTCTTCTTCAACTCCATCATCCTCTTCTGGTTCTAAGGATAAAGAAAGTCTAGTCCCCCTAGAACTCGATTTCCTTTCCCCCTCATCAGGATCTTCCATAGAATCTTTAATATCACTTGAAGAAGTAACCAAATTTGGTGTTCTTTCTCCAGTTCTATGCTGAAGATCACTATGGACACCCTCGAATCCAGCTTCGTCTAAATCTGAAGATAAGGACGGTGATTTTATGACTCTAAAGGTGGAAGGAAGGGAACTAGACGCCGAAACAGTGGATATGTCATGAGATGATGATGAAGATGAAGATTCACGCTTTTGCAAAGTAGAGCTTGATGCTTCAGAATGGCTTTTAGCAGCAGAACTGAAAAGACTGTTAGGGTTTCTAACGCTGGTGGAAGGAACTGCAGATGGTGCATGAACAACGTGGGTCAAAACTGTAGCATTCTGAGAGCTTACAGAAGATTTATTTTCATTAAAATCTACAACAATAACATTATTACCGCTGCTGGAAGCGGTAGTAGTAACGCTACTACTAACAAAACTAGTTCCATTGGTCGAGGTTGCATCTTTTGTACTACTAATAATGGATGACACTTTCGTTGAAGTAGAAGGTTTTACCACCAAAGTTCCAGATAAAATTCCTGAATGTCCACCGATGTTACTCGACATTCCCTGCGTCGATGGTTTTATTATTTTGGCTGATAAGTCCTAAATTAAGAAGAACAATAAGGTAAATAAAAAAATAAAAACAAAAATCCTAAATATTAATTACAACAAATTTTGCTTATAAATATAAAGAGTCAAAACTTTTACAACACTCTAGGTCGAAAATAGCAGTTTTTTTTAATTTTTTTTTTTATTTTACAAATTTGCTCCCTCCCATGACTTAAGTTGAAAGGAAAGCCCCCCCCCCCTTTATCATCCCAATCTGCATATCGCTCATTGCAGTTAGAAAAATTCACCCTAGGGCTTCACAGGACCGCGAAGGACCCTCATCATCTGGTCTATCCCCTGATTCGAGAGCCCAGATGCACCATACCCCCAAATAAAAGATTTATTCATTTCACACTTCCTATATGCATTCTTTCTTCTCACCTCTGCCAAACTCATATTCCTTTCCTTCAGACATTCCTTTACTGACTCAATCCACTTTATCCTTGGTCTTTCAGCCTGTCGATTTCCAACACACTCACAACTATACATTCGCTTTTGGCCTCAACCGATGCACATCCCATATGACCAAACTACCTTAATAAACACTTCGTTTATTGTCCATATAAAGCCACACCAGTTATGGTTCTTAACACATTCATTCATTTTTATCAATTCTTCTCACACCTAACACGCCCCAAAGATTATATATAATTATCCACCTGAGCAAATTGCATCTTGGATTTATACGTTATTCCATTTCATAGTTTCACTACTATATATTAACAGGTAACAACATTACCTCATGCAAAACTCTGGCGCACTCAAGACTTAGTCCTTTTGCATCCACCATGAACACGTGTCTGAGTTTAAATATTTAGGATATATGTTGGATGAAAAGGGAACGGATGATGCAGTGTAGTAGAAAAGTTGTGAATGGTAGGAAGGTGGTTTGAAATTAAATCCTTGGTGGATGCAAAGGGACTAAGTCTTGAGTGGTTCTTACATGAGGGTATGTTGTTACCTGTGTTAATGTATAGTAGTGAGACTATGGTCTGGAATAAGAGGTATAAATCTAAAGTACAATGTGTTCAGATGGACAATCTTAGGGGCGTGTTAGGTGTGATAAGAATTGATAAAATGAGGAATGAACATATTAGAAAGTTGTGTGGTGTGAAGAAAGGGGTAAATGAGAGAATAAATGAAAGTACGTTGAGATGATTTGGTCATGTGGAAAGGATGGATGATAGTCGGTTGGTTAAGCGGATGTATAGTGGTGAGTGTGCTGGGAATCGACTGGCTGGGAGACCGAAGAAAAAGTGGATTGAGTCAGTAAATGAATGTCTGAAGGAGAGAAATGTGAGTTTGGCAGAGGCGAGAATAAAGGTGCATAATAGGAGTGAATGGCGGGGTTTTGTGAGGGGGTATGGTTGTGGCCCACCTGGGCCAAGGGATGAACCCCACATTGACGAGATGCCATAGTGAGGGTCCGTCGCGGTCCCGTGAAGCTCTAGGGTGGATTTTCTGACTGCGACGAGTTCTCACTAAAAGGTATAAAGGGGGCGGTAAGGCTGGGCTTTCTTTTCGACTTGTGTCATATTCTTCTACTACTTTTCTGTTTCCGGTGCATGTTACGCACCTTACCCCAGTCTTGGGGAGAGAAGGTGGTAATAATGATGATTTTATATATATATATATATATATATATATATAATTAGTATAAATATATATATATATATATATATATATATATATATATATATATATATATATATATATATATATATATATATATATATATATATATATATATATATATATATATAAATATATATATATATATATATTTATATGAGTTATATATATATATATATATATATATATATATATATATATATATATAAAGAAGGTTATTATATATATATATATATTATATATATATATATATATATAATAATGATGTTATATATATATATATATATATATATATATATATATATATATATATATATATATATATATATATATATATATATATATATATATATATATATATATATATATATATATATATATATATATATATATTATGTACCCTTAGTCCTTGCAGTCCAACCGGTCTTGTTCCAGCTCCTATCGTACCTTTATGCACAACAATCACATTACTTTTTGGTCCACTAATAACTGGACGAATACTGCCTGTCTGACGCATGGTAGAAACTGATTTATGGTTAGAGGCAACTGAAAGGACACTGGGGGATGATGAACCACGAACAATAGATGGTCGGGAGCTATTCACTGTATTTACAGTTACGACACGAGGGTTAGAGACAGAAGCTGAAAATTAAAATGGTAATTTATTATTTATTATTATTATTATTATTATTATTATTATTATTATTATTATTATTATTATTATTATTATTATTATTATTATTATTATTGATTAAATCTATTAAACTTTCTAATATAGTTTCTTATTCACAGTAGAGGAGGTGACGCCATTTTCCAAGAAGGATTACCCTATTATAAAATTAATTTGATAGTGCGATTAGTGTTTTCATGAATATTAGTTTTAATTATTATTTTTTTTGTTCAAGGTAAAAACTTTAATATTATTTTTAGGAGAGGTTCGTGACCTTGTATAGATTACTTGACTGATTTTTAATATCATATTACGAGAGGATGCAGGTTCAATCCTCCGCATAGCAGTTGGAGTTTTATCTACCTGGGGCGAGAATTTTTTTTTTGTAATATAGACGGGAACAGCTTTTTATAACGATCAGTTTGTATTAAAGAGGGTTCCACTTATTATTATATCCTCACGTATAAATTGCATAGAAGAATATTATAATTATTAATTATTGTGCGAAATTAAATTATATTATCGTAATCCCAAATTTGCAAGACCATTAAATCAACAAGGACTCCAGGAAAATTTCTTCAGGTGAGATTTTGTTTTTTATTAAAGATGGTTCTATTAATTATTATTATTATTATTATTATTATTATTATTATTATTATTATTATTATTATTATTATTATTATTATTATTATTAGGATATACTACCCAGATTTCATTCACTCTGTTGCAATCAGTAGCCCCATTTCAGATAGGAGTGAAATTGAATCCTAATTTACATGATTTATTGCCATTTTGTAAATGTAATAAGATCTATTATATTTGTATCTCTGTTATTAAAGGATGAAAATTGTAACTGCTATCCTGAATTATTATTTTATTATTATTATTATTATTATTAACAAAATAGATATACTACCCAGATTTCATTCACTCTATCTTACTCATACTTTTGATGGGTTTACTAATACTAACGAGTAAGGACCCGTTTTTAAAAAAGAAAAAACTAAACTTTCCCAATCTTTTGGGAAGTTTTTAAAGTAAAAATTTAGCTCCTGAGAATTAATAGAAGAGAAGCGATTAAATTTGGTGAAGTAGTAGTTCATAACAAAAGGAAATGATGAGAATAAAAAAAAATGTTTTAAATATTTTAATGCGATAGTTTGGAATCGAAAACCGACTGCTTAAAAGAAATACTGAAAATAAATATAAAGAGGAAAGAAACAAGCAGAAATCAACATTTCCTAAAAAAAAAAATCTTCAAATCTATCCAAATTTTCTCAATAGCTTTCAATGCTATTTATCCAGCGAGAGAATGATGGACAACAGTTTGCTAAACATTCTTGAAATCAGTAAGGAAAGTAAAAGATAATGAACATGTAGAAAGAAAAGATAAAATTATTGCAGAAGGAAAAAATTAGCATAATAAACAACTCTTAAAAGAAATAAATTACTTAAAGTATTTGCTAAAGCTTCAAAATTAAATAATTAAAAATGATTTTTACCTGAAGCAACGGTCCTCGTAACTACTGTTATAGTTCCTGAACTTGTTGAAACAACATAAAGGCCTTGTGAGGAATTAGGTATTGATGTCCTGCCAATAATTCTACTTCCTGTAACACTGTTACTTCCTCCAGCTGTAGTAGCACTAATGATATTGCTGTTAGAAATATTTCCTATATTACTTCCACTACCAGGAGTAGAGCCAGAAACTATTGTGTGTGTAAGTAGTTTT
>JABUQX010098952.1:32500-54739 GCA_015478945.1 Trachelipus rathkii
TATCTTCATTGAAGAATTAGTCAAAGATGGTCCAATACTTGGTAGCTATAGCATTTATTAGTTATTATTATTATTATTATTATTATTATTATTATTATTATTATTATTATTATTATTATTATTATTATTATTATTGAAAGGCAAATAACTTAAGTAAACTAGAAAAAAATGAGGGTAGATGATATCAAAACTAAAGCTATCGTAAGTAAAAATAAGAAAGAGAGTGAGATAATTTACGTAAATATTTAAGAAAGAATGCTTCTAATAATTTTTTTTTTAATGAGAATAAATGATTCAAATAACGGTTGAAGGAATTGAGCATACTGAAATTTACAATGGAAAACTGTTGGACAAGTAAAAAAAAAAAAAATTTAAGAGGTGAAAGTAAGAAACAGTCATTCTAATTCAAATTTTACAATATGAATGTAAAAATTTAATTTATATACTAACGGTTTCCAAATTACAAATTTATAATCCAAATTTGAATATAAAAATGAGAGTGCAAAGCCTGAAGAAGTGAAAAATAAGCGATGCAAGAACATGAAGTTTAAATAATAAGAGGATTATTAAATCTTTGATTGTTGATAGTATTAGATAACAATTAAAATTGTGTGAAAAAAAATGGAAAAACAATGCAGTTGAGCAGCTTTAAGAGCGTAAAAATGGGGAAATAAAACCATGATAATTAAATCTCAAGCTTAGTTCTCCATCTAAAATTTAATAAGAAAACTAAACTAAAATCTAACAAAATATAATAAATATAATAGTGAGTAACTAACATGATTGAAAAAGCTTTCCATACATAAACATATACAAACTATAAACAACAATATACCATACTACCTAAAGCAACCTGTCAACTGATATAATTCATAATATCACTATCTACCATCATCTACTATATAATACCTACCTTCATATTATGAGATAAATTACATACGTTATACTCTACCCTCATATAGAACTCACTACATACTAAAAATATAGCATAACCCAATCACGTACAGCTCAATACCCATAAACATAATATTTGTTACATTGTGATATAACTACCCTAAATATATATAATACAAATACTCACAATCATACATAATAATCTACTAACCTTCTAAACCCCCACTATACCCAAATATATATAAATACTCACACCTCATAATCACACTATATAACCTATCATAATACTAATACACAACCCTCCACCCAAAAAATAAATAATACAACCCTCATCCTAAACAATACCAATCATTCAGAGTCATACAACAACTCAAAATCATATATTAATAATCAACATACATCAACTATACCTATAGTAATAGTACACAACAATACCTCATAAATACCCTAAATAGCATATACAAATCCAATATAACTAATATATATAAAAATCACACCCAAATAGACTAACCCTAAAACTTATACTTAATTAATACTGACGCTAAAGATATCACCCTATATTATTATATAGCTACTAATCTTAAGTCCTAAATCCCTGAAAACATATCATCCTGAATAATATCACACAACTCGCCTCACCCTAAATACCCCTCATATCACCACTACTCATAACCCCATCTCACCACTATAGATATAAATAAACCCCATATCAATAAAAACCCACCTATATATCATATACCTATACAACTCCATCCAGATACACTATAAATACCTCAAACGCCTATACCCTCGATTCTATATATATATATATACTCTAATAAAATATAAACCCAACATGCCACCCCATCGAATCCATCCTATAACATCTAGCCTAATACTACCACTCGATCCACTCAATCACCCACCCTACCCTCATAACTACCATATCACCACCTCCCTAAAATAATATAATAGATAAACACAGATCCCCAACCACCTCCATAAATCTTTATCTATCTTCCCCATAAGATACGAATCTACTACTATACACAAAACCAAATATACACACTGATAATAAACTATTAAATAAATGTATACCACTCACTTATACTAACCTACCACCTTACCCTAATCAACTCTATACTATATATATATATACGCATTATAAATATGTATTAAGAAATATCAAATTATATATTATAAATGAGCAAAAAAGGGAAACAGTTCTCCCAACTAATACATTCAAAATCAATTTTCGAACGAAGTTCAAAGTGTACGTCTGACCGAAAATGCTTACTCATTACTCTACTCTCAAAAGTCGCCAAAGCTTAAGACAAGAGCCTATCCATACACACAGTTCAATTTGCCCGTAAATTTGAACCAGTTTTTCTTTTGCCACATGAATACCCTATATATAACTCTCTCAATACTATAATACACTAAATACTTAATTATGTCTAAATAATAAATATATAAAAGCTAATCAGCGGTAATTCTTAATACCTAATACTTAATATCCAGTATATATTATATATTATATCATATACTATATATAGTAGAGTTATAGAGCCGTATATTTTAATATATACATATATATATCTATTATATATTATATTATTCATATATAGATTATATATATAATATATATATAGATATATTATCATATATATATATATATATACTATACTATATATATATATATACGAGAATATATAATATAATATATTATATTATATTATTATAATATATTATTATATAATATATACGATATATATTATATATATATATTACGATATTATATAGTATATTGATATATATTATAGTTACTATTATATATATATATAATATATATAATATATATTATTATATAATATATATTATTATAGATAAATATATAATATATCATATATAATTTTTTTTATTTTTTCAAGTACATTTTTCAAGTACAAGCCTACAAGTACACCAGCTACTCTAGAATTGTATCAAGTACAAAGTAACAAGTACTACTCTAGAATTTGTTCAAAGTACAGTACAAAGTACAAGTACATTTTGTCAAGTACAAGTAACAAGTACAAGTACTGTATGAAAACTTGCATACTATATAATTATATATATATCTATATATATATATATAATATATATTTATATATAATCTAATATATAATATATAATAATATAGTGTATATTATATATTATACTAATATCATCATCATCATATCATATCATCATCCATCATCCATCCACCCATCATCTAAATTGCCCCGAAGACGGAGGTCAAGGTGCGTAACATGCACCGGAAACACGAAAAAACAGCCTTATTCTAGAAACGAATTTGAAACAAGTTGAGAACAAGAACAAGCCCAACCTTTTCGCCCCACTTTATACCAATAGTGAGAACTCGTCGGCAGTCAAAAAACTGGATGGACCCTCAACTATGACCTCTCGGCAATGTGGGGTTCTTCCCTTGGCCCAGGTGTGGGCCACAACCATACCATCCTCACAAAACCCCGCCATTGTTTCCTATTGCGCACCTTTCTTCTTTCCTTTTTGGGTTATTGCCAAACCTTTTTTCTTTTTCTTCGGGCCCTCTTGGCCCCCAACAAAAAAAAAAAACCTGTTCACCAATTCGAACCGACACTGCTGACCGCGAATTCCAGTATTAAACTTATTCTTGCAAACACACAATCCCGGTTGAATCCAAACACTCACCACTGGTCACAATTCCGAGTTTAACACGACCGACTATCATCCATTCCTTTCCACATGACCAAGCAATTCAACCTACCCTCATTCTTCTCTCATTTCCCCATCTCCACACCAAACAACTCTCTAATACGTTCAATATCCTCTTTTATTAAATTCTTTTCATAACCTAAACGCACTAGCTTGTCCAATCCCCCCTGAATATTGCACTTATACTCACTCTATACCGCTACTATTCCAGACCCATAGTTGCCACTCCTTATTACAATTAACACGGGTAACAAACATACCCTCATCGTAGGCCCTAGCGCACTCCGGACTTAGTCCCTTTACATCCCACCAACGATTTAAATTTACCAGCCACCTTCAGTGCCAATTACACTTTACCTACTACACTTAATAAAATTTATGACAATAATTTCACATTCAAACATTAATCCTAAAATATTTAAATTCAGAACCTCTTTTTCCAGATGCTTCCTCTCTAACTACTTCACACCTATCAGACTGCCTCACTCACACCATAACCTTACTCTTATCACATTTACTTTCAAACCCCTCCTTTTTTTTACACACCCTACCAAATTCTCTTCAGAATCATCTCAAACGCTTTCAGATTCGCCCACACAAACGGAATCATCTCAGCGTACAATAAGCAGGGTAACCTAAACTCTCTTCCACTTCTCCCATCTTTGTTCCTCTCTTCCTCTGCCACCACTACCTCATTCTTTCACAACCTTCACTCATATACAAAAAGAGATTAAAGGGAGACATAGCACAACTCTGTCTCACTCCGCTATTACTATTAACAATCACTTTTCCGACTCTATTATCTTTATACCGCATTCAACATGTCATACATTACTTCTTGTTTCCATTCAGCAGACTTAACCACCAACACCATATCACTAACATCTGCCCTAGAGCTTTCCCTATTAATCTATTAATATATCTCCTGTTGCAAATCCCTAAATCCTAAATACAATTAATATTCTTCTCCTTCTTCTTATATCCCAATCTCTTGTTTCAATGTACAGATTTGATCCACACATCCCTACTCACCACATCATACTAAAGCACCTTGTTATTCCCCAAAAAATCTGTTGCTTCAGTATTCGACCACTCTTCTCGACCAAATACCAGCATATATCTTCCCTACAAACACTCAATAAATAACTTAATTACCCTATAATACTTTACAGTTACCTTTCCCCTTACATTTATATCAAGGGTACTAACTATCTCACTTTTCTCCTCCAATACCCTCGGAACTCATACCCTCCAATAAACGCTTTTGTCAATATATATACAACTTCAGATGCCAAAATCTTCAAATTCGGCCCTATATATATATAATATATCTCAATATATTCTATAATAAATATTATATTATATATAAAGATATATAATATATATTATATATTATATTTATACTATATATATAATATAATATGTATATATATATATGACTATATATATATATAGACTATTATATATATAATAATATATATATATTAGTTATATATTAATAGTATATATATTTAACATACATAATAAAATAGGGTTTTGTTGCAGCTGAAATTTGAGAGGAGTTTTGGAATTCGGCTTTAAGAGAGCCCAATTTGGGCAGAAGGTGTCTAATTGTATATTAATTACAGGCACCCTGCGGTTTGAAAAAGTAACAACCGTAAGCAACACTTATGTAAGCGTTCCCATGCGTTACCCGCTCAGTAAAAAGGACGGCACAGTCCATCGGTTATGTGAAGAATTCTCCGCCTAGAATGGCGTGAAGCAGCCTCGATGGAACAACGTGACTAGAGTTTAAAATATTTAGGAATTGTTGAACGGAAAAGGGACCCCACCGCGGATGATGGGAATAAGTAAACACCACAGAAAAGCAGACCAACGCATGGTAGAATTTATTGAAATTGTTGGTGAATTGCGAAAGGTGGCTTTACGTGCAATTAAAATCCCTGACGTGGATGTTAAAGAGGACTAAGTCTTGCTAAAAAGGGTATTTCGAAATTCGTCGCAGCTCCGTAAGCGGTTTGCTCTTACGTTGAGGGCTTGTAGTTGTTTAACCAGTCTGTTCAAGCTATAATGAATTTTCCTAACCCGATGTATTCAGAAAACGATAAACCCTACGTTCAGAAGCAATTGAGTGAGACTATGGTCATGAATAAGAGGTATATCATAGACTCCATAAAGTAAACCATGCAGAACTCGAACATTGGACACAACGACCATCTTCAGTAAAGGGCTGTAAATAAAGCATAGTAGATATGGTTTGTACCCACAAATGAAGAAGGCTCACAAACAACCCAAACCATTTTGATTAAAATGAGGAAAAATTGAAACGTATTAACAGACGTTGACTATGATGGAATGAAAAGAGTCAGCCGCATAAATGGAGATGAATAAATTGAAGCTGCAGTACCCGCCTTCGCGATGCAGTGGCCCGACAACCCATCGGTCATGTAGGGACGAGTCGACACAAAACAATCTTGCCACAATATGACACAGACGGGTTCTCTATTTTCTTCTTCTCTCACTCCGTTTTTTAATGTCGCATTGACAATATATGATGAAACGCTCCCGGCTCCCTCTATGCGGCTCGATTCAAGACTGCGACTTAGAGGGCTGGTTAATTGAAACTCTTGAGTCGACCTGTTCGATCGTTCTCTCATGGACCGAATTATTCCAGAAGATCTTTAGTGACAAACGAGTGAAAAAAAAATTGCGCTATCATTTAATATCTCGAAAAATTTTCTAGATTCTACAAAAATGTGCTGATGTCTGTGATTGGAAAGAATAGTGATAAATGGAAAAACGAAGTATATTTTTATTGGCAGCTAATAGAGTATATTTGAAAAACAAAGTGTGTAGAAAATAAAATTAATTTGCTATTGAAAAAATGAAAACACACACATGTCGTAATAACTAACAGGCTTGTCGAAGGACGCAGAACGAAAAAAAGTGGAAACTTGAGAATTTGAAATCGGGATCAGACTCATTCCTTCTTAGTGGGACGGCTCGCCGGCGTCCCATATCCGCTAGGGCTGCAAGACAGTCAAGATTTTGTTTCCGCATGGATCCAACGCCGGAGACAGCGTCTCTTGGAAATGTGAGCGTCTTAACGCTGCATACTACGACCGCGTCGCGCCGCGGGCCGCGAGAAATAGAAACGATAGCCTAGAATCGCGCCAAATGGAATAGAGCACCAGAACCACATGTTTAAGGCGATCTGGCGCAAGCAAAGTTTTTAATATGGGACGGATTCCGGATTATCACCATCTCGGATGTCTTCTTCTCTCCTATTAATAAGTGCCCTTTTAGTTTTTCTTCCTCGAAGATAAAAGGTAGCTATCGCCGATTCGTACCAAGGTTGTGTGAATCGAGACATCACGGAGTTGTAGTACTAAAATCCCAATGACACAAACTTTTTATGAGAAGGGTATGGTTGTGGACCACAACCCCACACAATGGGGCCCAACGGGCCGTTCACCGAAGACCAAGATGGACCTCCACACATGGTATATTTTCTGAAGAAAAAAAACCCCCATGAACGCCCGGAAATGTCGCAGACGCAACGCTATTTGGACTTTCTTTCACTCATAAAATGTGGATCTTCGTCTGTCTAGGGACTTATTTTCCAAGGCTTCTAAGACTCTACGAGTAAGTCAGGTGCGCAGGAAGTTAATGTAAGAACGTGCCCGAATTCGAACGAAGTTAGTCGCAAGGTCGTAAAGCAGAGATCGACCACGCTCATCAATACAGAAACCAGCTAACTCGCACAATATATCCCCCGGAACAGTCCAGTTCGATCGAATGCGTAAAATATCCCTCCACGCCTTATATGCCATCCATCTCTAAGTTTTTGTCATATTATCGAACTGTGCGGCGCGGCGAGTTTTCCACTAAAAATCAGGCGAAAAATATAAAAAAAATGGAAAGATGCGCGAGCGCAGAAAAAAAAAGGAGCAAAACCATGGTTTCACATTAACAAAAATCTCGACGCTAAAGACTCATCTAAAAATCAGAGAGAATCGTAGATTTTTGAAGGCGGAGCCGCTTCTCCTTATTCAGTAACTTTGATCTGTACTGGCAAACAGCAACCCCAAAAAAATATTGCCACATTTCCTAGTCACGTCGAACATTTATGAGTAATACGGTAAACGCCATATTACCCTCTACATCGCGAAAAAGATAAAAGAAAAAAAAAAACAATATTCTCTAACACGAAACCTCACATGAATTTCATATAAACGTGTCTCTCCGCGCTAAACGCCTGACACAATGTTACGCAACAATAAATACCACCAGGATCTCTTGGCGGAACAAAAAGGGTTAGAAAAGATATGAATCGAAAAAAAAGATAGAGAAATAAGAAAAAATAAAAGAAAAGCGTCAATAACATACTGTACACCATTCATATAATGAAAAATAACAGGACGACTGATCCATGCCTAATTACTCCCTATTACTATAATACGAAAAAAATATAATAAATAATATAATAATAACTATATTACTGAAAAAAATCACACAAAAATCAGTTGAATTAAATCAATGATTACCAAAGTAATACTCTCATAATATTCATAAATATATAATAATAATGAACAACCCTTAAGATAATCTGTCTAATGAAATAGACAAAACCTTTCAATACCCAAAAATCAAAAACAACATGTTACGACACAAAAACAAAAACACAAAACTACAATATGTAAGACAGTGACCTACAAAGATTAGATACAGTTGGAAAAATAGAATAAGAAGAATAAAATACACGACAAAATTAACTCATGAGCAAAAGAATTAAAAAATGGCCAAACAGAAGACTGCAAAACAACACCAAGAATACCACCACAGCCCCACAACCAGCTAACAAGTACAAAAAGGCTCATAGAATAAAAGCTAACACAGTACACACAGCTAACCTGGCTTATCTGAATATTTCAGAACTTAGCCACAAAGTACCAAGATAACACACAAACGAATACAAACGATAATAGAACATACACAAAAAAAACCATCGTACTTGACAGATCCAGATACCAAGTACACGCATACCTCTATACTCTGCAACACCACAACTCCGCCTACTACAATAATAAACACTCAACTACTAATATATTAAAATGATCATAGCAAATAATACTAAAAATAATAATAATATACCCAATAACCTACATACCAGAAAAAATAAAACACCATACTAAACTCAACTATATAATATATATATATAAACAAAACCCATCTATACATAAACCTACCATACTCAAAAAACCCTATTACAATCCTATATACTGCATTGTCAGGTGGCACCAAGGACCCGCTTCTCTCGTTCGAGGAAATCTAAACCCATGCCACCTTGACAGGCCGTTAGTGCCTACCTGGGGGCGCGCGCTTAGGATAGAGTTTAATCTACAATAATATAGTTAAAATGTCATGCTATACTACTATATCCATATATAATAAAAGTAATAATTAAATATATATATAATCATAATATATAATACTATACATCCTCGAATAAAATAACCTACTCACTCAAGAATATAAAATCATACTAAATACCCTATTCACCTACCCACCTCAACTACCTAACCTAATCACTATAGCCTTAATACATAACCTAAACATCACATGTAGAACCATAAACTACCCTAACCTATACATAACTACTACTATATATATATATATATATATATTACTGCATTATATATTATCTTCACTGGCATCGCTGATTCGGGGATTAGAGAGGGCGGAGGAATCCTTAGAGATAATGATTGACTAGATGCAAACTGATTACCAATATATTGCGACTTCATACCAACAACAGTTTCCATTCAGGGCCATTTCTCCAATTTGTCTCTTTACCGCTAATTTTCCTCAAATTCTCACGAATTCATATTCTTAACATCTTCAAGTAAGTTTCACGTATTACAACTATTGAGACGGGTGCAATCACTATAACTACAACTACATAATATAATAACAGCTGTCCACTTAACTAGATCAATATAACAGACGAACTTATAAAGTATAAATAAATTATAATTTACATAGTTAACATACACTCCAAAATTACTAAATATAGTATAGCTATAGACATAACTAGACACTATACCTAATATATGCAGACCATATACTTACTATTATAAGCACTACAAACAATACTACTAGTACTAGTATCACTAACATTATATATTATATATAGACAACCCGCACTATAACCATATCATCATAGATACCTAGATATATACCATATAACCACTACACTATATACACTATAAGTAAACATAATCACCACTAATATACATATATACCCAATAACTATATCACACTCATAAGTACGTCACAACTAATAGTATCCTTACCACGAAATAACTCTCGCTCTACACCCATAATAGATTCAAAACTAATTAAATCTAATACGATATATAACCTATGATCCCATAAAACCCTAATAATACAATAAATAAATCTCTAAGTAAAAAATACGTACTATAATAACACCCTAGTACAATAGCTTCCTTACTAACCTCATTTCGTTGTTGTTATTTTTCACTTCACCAAAGTCTATAACCTCATCTCCTATATATATAATAGATCATATACATTAGATCACAATTTCTACTATATAACATATAATATACAGGAATATCATAGTGATTCCAGATACAACACTTTTTTGCAACTCCTATTTATACGAGAAACGCGAATCCCCGAGGCAAACATTAGACTTTTTGACATGAGAAATAAAATTACCACTGAACACCTCTATCGTGTTACATTCTCGTGAGATCAATTCCAAATTTACTTCTTAAATGCATAATAACGTAATACTATCCAAACTCGTGAATCAAACAGTTCGAGCGATTGTTTAAATTTATCCTATATAAAAAATTAATCAAAATAAAAAACATCTCAACGTTTCTAGAAATGAGGAAAAAGTATAAAACTAAGATATAAAAATGTAAAATAGAAAATAAAATTACTCTCGCTGAATATGCTAGTGGTATATGTGCGTAGGCTGCATGTGTGCTCCTGGTCCCACTCTTAGCTTATAGGCAAATTGCTCTGAACTTTTTCCTTCTATTCAACGACATATATCGAAGAGTAACGACAAAAAAGATGAAAATTCTGCACACTACCCAGCTGTATGAGAAGAAAAGTAACACACGGTGTTTAGCTCTTCGAAATTTCTCCATTCTCGCGGGCCCGTTACCAAAAAGTCAGCGCAACACTCGAGCGCATCTCCGACTTAATTCCTACCGCCTAGCTTGACCACTGCCTACATCCTTACTCAGAAACACTAGACCTCGAAACGAGCAAAATTCTCTCTCACGTAACCGATTTAAAATCCAATTCAAATGGCTCAAGGTGAACAGAGTCACGCAAATGCTGGGAAAATAGCAGACAATTTTTTAAAAGTTGGAACTTTATAACATCAATACATAAAAAAGAAAAGAAAAGAACGAAGAATAGAACTTGTAAATAGAGGGGAAAGCAATGTTGTGCTGATTGTGTGACCAAAACTCTGAAAAACGAATAAACACAATCAGGACCCAACTTGTGATAGTTTGCAGCCTTCGCATAGGATAGTATGGTGAATGTGGAATAGTTGATGTGCTCCGTGTGTACTTGTGCCGCTTATGTGGCTGTGTACAGGGATGTGCAAAATACATAGATCAAAAACAACACTAGATTACGAAAACCCACAAACCCGAATAGAACCATACACACGGACCATCGACTTACATCCAACTCTACTAGTTCAGTGTAGGTGTGTGATGACCGTAGTGTCGTCAACAGATGCCCCATCAAAAAAAATAAACTACCCACGACACAAAGAACACCAGACAACACGGTAATAACCCACAACGACCGACCGCCCCACGCAATAAAAACGCAACAACTAAACCCAACCAACCACATTTGATGTGTAGTAGAGAAGACCGAGAGAAGAACACAGGAGATGAAGACAGAGAGGAGAGGAGCAGATGAGAGAATATGATGATCGAACAAAGCCAGATAAACAGAGAAGAGCAAAGAGGAAAGAGAATTATCCTAATCAGCGCAAACTGGAAATCCATGATATGCAACAAGCGCCACTTAGATAGCAGATATACAAATACGACTATAGGAAACCTCATTAATTCAATGGCGAACTCTCCCACACTCAATTAATATAGTACGCTTTGCAACTCGCGAATACCCGACCAAGAACTATGTTATCGCAAACTGTTATTGTAAAACTGGCAACTCACCATCCGTTACCACACCCTCCTCGACTGCCCCAAACGTCAGAGGAAGGAATACAACAATTCATAGACATATATAATTTGATGATACTACTCTAGATATAAAGCAAATATCTAACTATTGGAAATATTTTAAGCACTCGCCCCTGTTTTATGGACGACCCGGCAGTTGGTCGATCTCCACAGGTGGCGTGCAGTTGCACGATGCAGTGCCGCAGAGATGCACGCACAAATTTCCTCAACTGATCCGCTCTAGCTCACATATGGCGGTTTGTGAAAATAAACCGCACCTAAAACCGCGGCGCTTGAAGATATTGACTCTGAAAGACGCTGGTGCGGAAAGCTATCAGGTCAGACGGGTCTCCGACTGTAGCTCCGACTTCGTCGCAGTTGCGTACACGACCAATTTTAATGCTAGCTCAACCTCCCTAACCCATAATGACCTACACTCTACACAATCTTGACCGCTACCTCTCAATTATCGCCCTGCGATCTTCCTACATCCAGAACATAACAGCACACATAAAAAGATCAACCCCCAATAACAACCCATAATCCTTGTAAACATCGATCCTATATCATGGTATCAGCACCCACCATTCAAATACATCTAGTTTGACATCCTATACATCCCCTATGTAGCTCCGTTCATTTCTACAAGTAGTTGCCTGCAATGCACTTTCATCATGAAAGATAAGCAATAACTAATTCAAATACGAACTAATCGCATCGACAACGTACATGTTCTAACACACCACGCTCACATCTACATCACAAGTTAAAAAGACCAAATAAATAACTAAGGCCCTACTAAAATAACTATAATAAATAAATTACTAATAAAGTAATCTCCATTCTATCTATATACAGATGTAAACACCCCATATAATATGATATGCATTTATATATAATCATCCTATGCTTTCTAACCTAACTGGTAAAAACCAACCTCCACTAACTAACATAATATATATAATTACATATATAGTCTAAAAATTATATACTATAAAAAAACATATAAATAACATACATAATAATAAAAAATACATATACTTAAATACTAACTAAATTTATTGAAATTTATTATATTTATATATAATAATATATATATCAAATAAAAAACAACCAAAATATCTAAAAAAAATACAAAAAAAAACAAAACAAATAAAATAAATAAGCTAATAATATAAATAATCATTAATACATATTAAATCTCCAATAACTAATGAAATAGATAATCTTAATGATATAAATAATAATTAAAACATAAAGAAATTAATAATAATCAAAAATATAATATAAATCTATATATATATATATATTATATATAAAATAATATAATATATATAATATATATTAATTAAATATATAATAATTAATAAAAATAATCTATAATATATCTGTAATATTATTTAAAATACTAATATATTTTACTATCTATATAATATATATTATAAATAATTATAAAAAATAAATATAATAGTATATATAAAAATATAATAAATAGATAAATAATATTAGTTAAATATTATTATATTTAATCAAAGTTAAATATTTAAATCCATTCCACTAAATAATAAGTAACCTAATCTAAACTTATTATTAACGATAAAATAAGTACCCTATTTATGCCCCTAACTATTAAACAGAAATACTACTTTATTTAATCTATATACCATAATAATAAATATATAATAAGAAATATATTTTTTATAATAATTATAATAAGTATATAATATAATATAATCTATATACGTATTATACAGTACGTTATATAGGTTATAATATAGGCTATATAAAATAAATAATAATAAATAACTAATAAATAAATAACTAATAATAATAATTAATTCTAGATAACATAAATAAATAATAATAAATAATAATAATAAATTAAGAATAATAATAACACCATAATTTACATAAACAAAAAAAATAAAGATAATACTGATTGTAGTTCGACTGATATTTCACTGTGGCAATTAAATTTATATGTTGTATTCGCCCAAACAATTAATCAGCATAAAAACAAGTAGCTTCCCAACGCCCCATCCGCCTCCAATAGGGGAAAGAAAAATTTATTAAATATATTGTAATAATTTTAATTATAATGAAGAATATTATGATACATTCATAATATAATATATATATATATATATACAAAAAAAATCACATAAAAAAATATACCAAAAAACATATATACCTATATATACATAAATAATACTATCGTAGTTAAAATATAAAAAATAACGTATAAAAAATACAAATAGTATATATATAGTAGTAAATATATATAATATAATATCAAATATATAATAGGCAATAGCAAAAGAATATTTAGAAAATCCCCTGCATAAAAAAATTAGATATCCCGTGCAGAGTAGACATGAACAAACGATGTTAAATCCCTTACTTAACCTTCCTTCCACTCCTAATGGCTGCCCATGAGGCTTGCACGAATGAGCCCCACCTTGCATTCAAAACCCGGTCATTCCTCATACCCCTAGGCTCAATCGATTGGTCAAGTCGGATAGTCCGTAACACGTACTCTGCTACACCATATTGACTAATGTTCATTTATAAATTTAATACCAGTCTGAGGTTACGTAAGCAAGATATGACAATCCTTGCAACTTAAATCTGCTTTTTTCCAAAATCATAAATTTGAGTAATGAGGACACATCAAAAAGTAAAACAGTAATCTCAATCCCTGCCAAAGATTATGAGGATATTGTTTGCTATTGGGGGCTAAGAAATGCTATTGCCATTAAGACACCAAACAGGTGATTTGAAAAATTTATCTCTGAATTCTCTAGATATCATCTTTTGTAAGTCGCAAGTCTCTTATACTTTCACTCGCGAATCCAACGATTTGTGAAAACAGTTAACAGCGAACGAACAGACAGCTCATAAACATAAATGCGGCCCTTACGACCCCACATAGGGTTTTAATTCATAACGTCAGACCAAAACGACTCTTTCAATATCTTGCTGAATAAAGTCCTTTCTTTCAGGTGTCCATAATACCTAGTAGAAAGAACTCGTTAACGAATAAGCATATCATATACATACGTTCACTTATAAATAATTTAATATTATATATCTTCCTTTGTTTATAAGCCAATAAAACACGTTGCTCAAGCACTTCGGGAAATACCTCCCAGGCAAAATCTATTTAATCCTATAGCATACAGCTGATAGTACTATTGTACTACCACGTCTACAGGCGTGATATTTCTGTCAAAAGAAAAGATAATAATAATTATTCGAACCTATCGAAGTGGGAGGAAGCTTTTATCATTAATTTTCACACTAGCCACCTCTTCAGAATATTTCGAACTTTCATTTAATCCAGAAACAAACCCCGACCAAAAGCTATTGTAGCTCGAACATATAGTTCTTGAATAAGATAATGCAAAATGTCAGACCCTTTTATTTTCCTTAACAAAATTATCATAAAGACGAATCTTCCTCGTCACATCAAATCAGATTAACAAACTACTCTCAGGGACTCCATGTCAATCTCGTAAAAACAAAGAATGACATCTTGACAAGCGATATCAAACCAGTACATTAGGAAGAGCACATCGCACTACAATCGGAATATGCCAGATAATCACCCGACTCAAACTGCATCTTCAATTTAATCGTGGCTAAGAACTCTAAGATCGCCAAGATACGGCTACTTTAGATGCAGAATGAGACATTTAGAAATATTCTCCATTATAACAAACCTGATTTCCAACCAATCCCAAACGCCGACTGCCTTCCAAAATAATAAACTATGATGACAACAGTCGGGTCCACTCCTCTCGAGATGCTTTAGACACGCATCCCAGATGCTTCTCGATATGCCAAAAAGAAGTAAAAGTACAAAAGTCCCCTAAGACCGTAAGAAAGATATATTGTAAGGGAAAAAGGCAAAAACATGCTTCAGTTCTTCTTAGAATAATCCGCATAGTACAATATCAACCGCCGATCACTCACGCAAACCACCTTGTACATCTGTACTTAGTCCGCAGAACACCTACACCAGTCTCAGATATAGCACGAGCAAATTAGTATCCTTTCATGAGAATATATTTCTAAAAATTATGATAAACGAAAACTGCTCATATTAAACAACAGATTAAAAACACATTAGAAAAACAAGCATTAATGAAGACGCTTTTGTGTACACAAAGACATTGTGTTATTCAGCGAAAAAGAAGAAAAAACCATATCACTCGAATATTCCCAAAACCGAAAAAAACGAAAGGAAATTGGAAAAGGCTGGCAAATGTCACATTAAATAAATGCCACATAAAAAGCAAGGACAAGAGAATTATTGTCACCTGCTTAAAAGGATGGAGCGTCTCATCGAGTGACATAGAGAATATTCCACGTTTTTAATAAAGTGATCACAGAAGTTTTGCGTTTTACAAATATCTTGTGCCATTCATCTATTCTTCAGATAGATACTGTGTAATAAGGGATAACTAAAGAGAATTGAAAGGTATCGCTTGTAACCGCTGGGCACAATTCATTGTTCATCCAGGAAACGTTCATTTATGAATTACTGTGTGCAGTTAGTAAAGAGATTATCAACCGAATATGTGTGGAATTGACCACAAATTTCTTGCAGTCATTTTGAAATTTTATCGAAGATAAAAATAAAAGCCACTTCTCATAAAATCGGTATTTCTGTGCTAAGGACAACTTTCCTTTGTAGGCTTGTCGCTCAGATTATTCTTGTAAAATTCATATGTATTCATTTTTGCTCGATCAATAATGTCTACCACATCTTACTATCCCATTTTGTTTGCCAGCAGATTGCAATTCTTCTCCAATGTTCTACACAGTTCTTGAAGGCTTCACTCTCGTATTCTCATTTGACGAAACTTTCCCTTCTTATTTCGACCCCAAGTTAAAGCAAAAAATGGCACATTTTGATATCCGTTACACAGATTAACGCGAAAAAATTGATAAAGATCCATATTTAAACAGATACTTCAGTATCGCCAGTATTTGCTCGTACATCTTTGCCTTTTATATTCCACTCTTGTTATAATTAACATTTATATGGAGTGCTAATAATATATAAAATGAAAGGATCAAATAATAATCTGATATATAATATAAAGTATATAGAAATAAATATAAAATAATTATAATAATAATATACTAGATAATATAAAATCAATGCAAGGAGTAAAATATTAATTATATATCATTATCATAGATTATTATCTCATCTATAACGCAATAAAGATAATACTAAGATAAAACAATACTCCGATATTTAAACTTAAGAGTACTTGCACAGCTGCATTGGCCCATACCTGGAAAAAATTATATGACCAATATAAATAAAACTCATAATAATAAAACCTTATATTTACATTCAAATGAGCATTATATAAGTCACTCTAGATCATAAAACTCATATTAAAATAATCCTAGAGGCAAATAATTACAGTTTAAATCCTATAACACGCCAATAGAACTACTAAAAATCAACTTAATAACTAGATATACTACCCAAACCCTCCATATATATACACCTATATAATAGAAATATATAGTTTCACTAAACATATAACAATAATAATAATATATATAAGATGAAAATAATATAATCGTGAATATTCAATATATTATTGAAAAGCATAATATAGAAGAAAAATAAAAACAAAAGCTTTATACTACTATATATAGCATAATAATCAGCTATTATTATAGCATATAATCAACTCAAAAAAAATAAATAATGATATAATACTCACAAAACTCATCTATAAAAAATATAATAAAATCAACTAATAATAATATCAACAAATAGAAAGACAATATACGAGTGAATATATATATAAAAAAATACCAAAAATTAAACAATCTAAACATAAATAACATCAACTCCAAAACAAAAACATAAAAGGAGAAGAATACGTACCCTCCATTGGTCCATCCATAAGAGGTAAGAGCTGTGGAAGAACTTCAATTACGAATGTATCATGGTGAGGGGATAGCGTTTCTGAAGAGCCAGAAATTGACTCATCTCTCATAAACACGCGGTGTAGTAATCTGAAAAAAAAAATACTCTCAAAATCACACGGTATAGTAACCAGAAAAAAATATGTCATTTTGGATGACAACTTACTGTCAATGATTTTAGATATATAAAAAACAGATATGGAATGGATTACTTTTTGTTGCATTCTTTCACGTGAGTTGGAAGAAGGAATTTTGTATGGATTGAGATCTCGTTGAGTTGCCTGGGTTTTAAAGTAAAGTACCAGAATTTCAAGCTGAATATATTAAGTTTCAAAGAATCACATAACTCTTAAAGTCATTTTAAGAATATATTACTATATATAGTATTATAGTAGCCTATATATATATAGATAATGTAGGTTATATAGTATAATATATGTAATCTATATACATATATTAGTATATATATATATATATATATAATGTATATTTAATATATATATAGAAATCTCAGTATTAATATATAATATATATCATATACCCTTCTCACCCCGTTTCTCTAACCACCCCATCATTGGAGAGGCCACACTGCGCCCAGGTAACCCCCCGACGACCCGGCGTCTCCTCCAGAGATTCTCCAGGGTTGATATGTTCCATGTTCCTATGATATATTAAGATATAAGATATAAAATATAATATAAATACTATATAATAATATAATATACCTACTAATATATATATAATTATAATATATATTATAGTATTATATATTTACTATAGCAGTGGCCACGTTTTTAGGGGGCTGGAAATGTGGTGCCCAGGGGGCCATGTTCCCCCGGCCCGAATTTATAAGCACTAAAAAAATATTTGGTGAAGGTCATGCATATCAGTTAATGAAATAATAAAGTAGCAGAGGTTAAAAATATAATCATTATATATAATATTCGTCGTAGTCAGGAACAAATCTCGTGTCCTCTTTAGTTAAAACTAAATTAAAATCCATCAAAGAAAATGCAACACATACCACACATTGCACTTCCTCATACACCACTCAGACGTTGTACATCGTACATCTCTAGTTCATTATAGATTTTCTGTGATGGATCTTTAAATAAGAATTCCATGCATATAGAGAGATAGGTTTTAAATCATTAATAGAAATCTATAGTATCTCCTCAATGTTATGACATTAATCCGAGCGAGCGTATGTACCGAATGAGAAGAGTTAGTAAGATATTGTGTTAACATTTCACACGAAGATCTCGAAAAGCAACAATCGAAAGACATGGGTAAAAGCGACATATGGCGATTAAGAATGAGAACAATTGGCGCTACTCCAACACAGCACAGGACAGCTCCTAAAAAAGCAGCCAGATTGACGGTTACTAAGTTTTCAGTTCGCTTCGCTCTCCAGAATTTCCGAAAAATTACATCGTTTATGCTAAACATACTGGCAAGTATTTACCATGAATCTATACGAGAGGAAAAGTGAGACTATTATCAAACTTCATAAGAATTCTGAAAAGCTGCCTACCTTTTGAGAGAATTACTACTTGGAAAGAACAAAAAAGAACATGACGGGTGGATTTGCCGCTGTCTCTCTAAGCGTAACAATTTGAAATACTTGAAGATAAAAAGCTGAGCCTCCTCACGGGACTTGTGATCACACCATCGTCAGGCCGATCGATAGACATTAAAATTTGGAGAGCAAAATTTATGAAAGAGTGATATTTAGTAAATAATTAAAACAGCATATTACATTATTTCGATTATAAATTAGGAAACCAGAGTACAATCACGACTTATATATTATATATATATATAATTATATAATAGCTATATATATATATAATATAGCTATATATATATGATAACTAATATGATATATTAAATATATATATATATATATATATTATATATAATAATGGATATATATTATATATATAATATATAATATAATATGATATATAGTATATATCATGAGAAACGGATTTCTCGTCTGGCCCCCCCCGAAGAAAATTTTGATACGCCACTTTAGTATATAGATAGTATAAGTATGATTATACTTATATTATATAATATATATATAATAATATATATAGGATATATGATAGTAATATATATATATATATATATATAGTAGTATTATATATAATATTAATATAAGTACTATATCTAGTATTAATGAGATATTTTATATATTATGATGCGACGATCAGATCCGTCGTCATCGGCAGTTATTTTTTCGCAATCGTCAATTTTTGCCGATTTTGCCGATTATTTGAAAAGATAATTAAGAATTTTGGATAATATTAAAACTGAATAAGAAATAATTATATATAGGTAACTATTATATAATTATATAATATATATATATATATATATATATATATATATATAATATAATATATAGTATAAAGTATTATTATAATATTATATATAATGACAGTGAAGAGACATATGACGAATATTTGCTAGTATGTATGTATGAGCATTCAGTGCCTAATGGTTCACCTTTTTTCTCTCTTGCGATTCATATCCACACTCATGCCTCCAGACAACAATCTTAGAGACAAAACCTTGTATCCACATATCATGTACACATACTTATTATCCACATTCCACACCCCTCTTCTAGACAACATCTACAGACATCCCGTATCCCTTATATCCCTCCCTATGTGTGGAGAGAAAAAATATGCTCACATACGTATCGTCCTGCCTGATCGTTAGAGCGGCCGACTACAGCATGTGGATGAGTTAGGTTGCCTGCCAAGCTACCACTGGTATCTTTTGCCAGAGATGCTAATGCATGTCTCGGAGAAGGTTTAATGATCCCAGAGGAGGCATTCATCTTTCGGTGAAAGATGCATAACTCGTTATGAAGTACAGTGGGACAATATCAGAGGAATAAATGATTATAGAGGCTCTAGTCCTTTACATTTCACCATGTTACGATTTAAGTTGCACCAGCCACCTCTGCCATTCACAGACATTCCGTACTACCACTAAGGCATCATCCGTTCCCTTTCTCATCCAACACATTACCCCTAATATTTAAAGCTCAACACTGGGTCCAGCTGCTCCACCAGTCTAACATAACTTCGACACTGAGGATTTATCCTCACTCGACAACCATAACCTTACTCTTATCACGTTACTTCAAGCCCCTCCTTTTACACACCGTGCCCAAATCTCACCAATCCTCTCAAACTCTCTTCAGATCACCACACAGAACCAAATTATCCGCCTATAATAATAGGGCACCCTCCACTCATCTCCATCTCCATTCTTCTAACACCACTTCCTGCCACCCCCACCTTAATTCTTTCATAACCCATCATTGTCAATGAATGAGTCACAAGCGAGATTTTTACTCTCTCAGCGAAATTCGACACCTGGATGCCGCGTCGCTGATTCAAACAGTTGACCGGAGCTGCTAACCACTAGACCATCCACGTATGTAATTCCTCTCATAACAAGTCTCTTAAAAGGCACCCAGTTTTCCATATTAATAATATAGTATAATAATTATAATTCATATAGTATTATACCTACTCAATATATATATATATAATAATAATATAGATATTACGATTTAGAGTAGTCGGTACTATAGGGTACATCCTACATAATACGGTAAGTAGTATACATTTATTCACCCCACAGATCGAAGCACGGTGATACGACCAGTATGAGGGTATTGAAGAGAAGTGTCCTTACAGCGTCGTGACATCCAGTGTATTATGAAACCATTGTCTATGTTGTCGTCTGGAATCTTTATATATATTTTGAAGAAGAGAATAAACGTTCTATCTTGTACATTGAAATAAGCAAGAACAGCCGTTATAATGAGTATTAAGAAGCTGTACTTAACCTCGCAAGAATGGATAGATTATATAACTATGCGAAAGACCCTCTTAAACATAGTGATATAGTCAATATTTTCAATTAAATATTTGAGTTAAGATTAAAAATGAATTTAAAAACGTATTATTTCAATATAACATTATTTTATAAATTTTACAACAAGAAAAATTATAATACATCAATTATATACCACGGTATTACCTGATAATGGCAAAGAAAGACACTTACTGCCACTGTCGTGTATAAATATACTCGGAGAAGGCCATTCTCTGGGGATAATAAGGCTAGTCGTATATAGGGCTCCACTGCTCCATGGACGTATAGGAAGACAAACAGATTGACCCCCAACTTCAAGAGTAATTACGATCTCAAAATGAGTGGGTTAGGAAAGAAAAACGAGTTTCTTAGGAAACTCACCAACTGTTCTTAAGTAAGTAGGTTTGGCGATGATCGAACAAAAAGTAATACCGAACTCGACCTTTACTTCCTCTAACGCCAGAAATACATCCGTTCGGTGAAAGTACAATAAGTAAGGGACATAATAATA